>JABFQC010002462.1:0-16078 GCA_022817085.1 Psilanteris sp. ZL-2020
ACATAGCTGAAATGCTGCTATTAGATAGCAATTTTTCACTTTATAAACGTCGTATATTTAGGGTTTCAATATATTTAAAAATTAATTTCGCGCTTATCTTTACAGTAATTCGAAATGCATGATTAAAATTGATTTATTTAAAAATAAAATCTACTACTAGATTATTGTAACTGGTATCCATTAGTCCGATGTTATTTAATATATGTAAATGTTTGTATATCTATATAATGGATGTATAATATATGTAAATGTTTGTTACACATAAGATTTCACGTTTTAATTTATTCTAATTATTAAATTGTGATAATAATAATTTGTAATTATGCAAATATCCTTTTAAAATATTTATAAATATTCATTTCATGACATATCACCATATCATATTAAGTATTTGTACAAACTTTAATAATAAAATATTTCATTAAGATCTTAGTTAATATTTTCACTAAAAATATTCAATATTAATGCAAAGTATGAAAATAAGTATTAAAAAGTCATAAAATTAAAAAAACTTTTTGTGCGAACATAGCAAATAACACTGCTAATAAGTCTTTTTTTTGTTTTAATTAAGTCATATTATTGTATTATTCTGATCAATAAATAATTTTAAACCAATACTTTCGAAGTAAAATTTAATTCTTAAAAGAGTCGACTATTTAAATTGTCAAACAAATATAAACAATTTATTTTTTTTTCGTACTAAAAGATTTCAATTAACAATTACATATTATTTTCACATTAAATTTATTTTTATAAATAATATTGTATAAATTCAGATATATTGATTAATTTTCATAAGTTCAAAGATAACAATAATACTGAGTTATTGAGCAATATCTTTATATGCAACGTTTGTTGAAAAATTTAATGAGTTTTGTTAAAATAAATATACACGTTTAAAAATATGAAAAACATTTTTAAAGTCGTATATAAGAGACGCAACACTGTTGGCAGGTGTCTAAAAGTATATAAAAATATAAACAAGAATATGTTACTTTAAATAATTGAGTTTGTACGTATAAATAATACATTAGATAGAATTTTTCCATTACCAAACAGTCGCCTAAAAATCGTTAAGTATGATCACATATACGAACAAAAATGTTTATTTATTCTTTGTAAAAACAAATGTTCAAATTATTTTAATGAATGTAAAAAAGAAGACTTCCTACTAATTACACGTATAGTATATATAATAAATAATAATAAAAATAACATAATACATATACATTACAACGTTATAACCAAACTAATTAAAACGTTATAATTAAATATTGAAATTAATACATAATTGACGCTTAATATTTTCGATATTAATATTGATACATTTTATTTATAAACCAACATCATATATAGTTTTGCAAAAATAACTACTCAGCTTTATATTATCATCGTAGACATTATAATCCGATGGTCCTGAAAATATCAGTCGGAATAAATTACTTTTTATTACCATACGCGTATAACTTCAAATTTTAAACTGACCACGTATATAAATGCATTCATCTTATACTAATATCTTAGTTTATTTCCAAGAATTTTGAATTTCATATCCTTGACCGATCATAACGGTATTTGATTAAGATCATACAACGTTACAACAATATTGATGCAATAAATTCAAAATTTGTCATACCTGTGCGGATAACTGCGAAATAGATATTAGTCGTTATCGTTTGCTCCAATGATTCGAGGTCACGTATGCTTTTCCACGCGAGTGCGGCTCTTTAAAGGTCAATGAATCTAACACTATTGATTCACTCTTACAAATTTGATTATTTAATCCTGCCGATGAGGATCGATTGTAATTTTATTGGTCATTTAATTCGATCGTTAATGTCAAACGTATTTAGCCCTTTCACTGCCAACTTTTTCAAATGCTAACAAGTCCAGGAGCAAGACTATTTTTTCATGAAATATTGCAAGACATAAGAACATTTTATCCGGCAAATGTCGGCAAATTTGAATGAACTCGGTGCTAGCTTTACGAGGCAATTTTATTCATGAAAAAATACCACTACATTGTTGAATCAAGCGATTTGGGTTTTTATTTCACTTTATTTATGAGATTCACTGTTACGGCGTCTTTTATTGATAATATTTTCATTTACCGGCTAATTTAATTCAATTATAAAATGCGCAAACATTTTGTATGCGAATATAATTTTAATTAACTATTCTTATTTAACTTGTGTAATATAATAATGCTTCTATATGTATATTATGTACATATACAATTATTATTATGATCTCTGTGCTACTAATACAGTTTTAGGATACTGTATAGCACAGAATATACTGCAGTATATAAATAGTCACCACAAAAACGTTATCTTTTCTAGTATAAAAGTTTACCTCCCATAAAATATACCATGTTAATTAAAATTCCTATATTTTATGATGAAACTGGATTAGAATTTAAACATTAACGTGACATTCGAAAGCCATTTTGTGGTATAACAAATAACACAATCGAAAAAGCTTTCCATGCCATAAAAAGCTGGTGATTTTCACGAGAAAGCATATATATATAGTTTCTTCATTATTCTGATATTTCCATTGTTATTTTCAAACACGTATTCATATAAACAATTTTATTATTATTATTATTATCTGATGTTGCTGCACTCTGACAATATGATCTATTTTTTATACATAAAGCTGTGTATATGTATATACAAATATTTTTTTACTTTAAATCAATGCACTAATTAATAGCTGTATTAAAAGATTGCAGACTAATGGTTTTCGGAACTTCATTCCATATTTTATAAGAATAAATGTGACTCCTGTGCTTTAATATTAGACTGTAATCGAATGACGAATCATTCGTTAAAATGGAAATATACTGTCAATGTATCTACGCTGGATGTGTTGAAAAATAAACAATTTGCATTCGCAATAACACATTTAATTAGCCTCAATTTAGGCAAAAATTTCAAGTAACATAACAAATTCCTCAGTAGCCTGAACGTTATCAGCTAAAAGCAACCTGTTTTTCACGCGAGCGATAAAAAAGATATCTATTTAAGGATGCAAGCTTTTTTTACACAACAAATTCAATTTCTCCACCTGTTCCGCGTTGCTTCAATTTGTACTCATTTACAAAAACCGAGACAAAAAATACGCAATACCCATAAAACTCGTTCCTCATTTTATCCGGCAAACAAAAATATTCCTCTCAACAGCCAACAGAATTATCAGACGTATCGCATCGGCCAACAAAGACCCCCCCCAATTTCGCGTGTCGCCTCAAACCGGGCGCGTTCGTCGATCAAACGTGAAAATTGGTCCGTCGCGAGCAACCCGTTGCCGACCGCGAGCCGTCGCTCGAACTGAAACGAGCGCGACGCGACAACGCAAACGCGCCGGCTCGCCGGTCGCCAAAAGTTCGGCCGATTTTTGAGTGCGTGTTCTTAATTGGCGGAGCCGTCGATGGCAGTGATAAAGATGGAAAAGTGAATGACGCAGCCAATGGTCGAACCTCGAAGCTCTCGTCACTTCCGAAGGAGAATTTCTCGCGAAGACTGTGACCTTCGTCGCAGAATCTCGACGAGAACTTCAGACGCGAAAAATGCGGGCCGTTGCCCTGGTCGAAGCCTTCGAGGCTTCTTCTTCGCAAGTCGAAGTGACTGTTCGTTTTTTTCGTATTCCGTCTCTTTTTATTTGATTTGCCTTTTCTTTTTTCGCCGCGCGCGCGCGCCTCTTCTTCTCCCGGTGCCTTAAAAGAAGCCGACGAATGGCGGACGACGTCGGCCAAAAGCGCCGTGTATATTATGCTAAATACAAACGCGCGTATGACGATCGACTCTCGTTGCTCGCCCAGAAGATAGTAGCGCTAATTGCTGAACAAACTCGACCTTTTTATAAGCGCGATGCGCGCAATAACCGCGCGAACCGCGCGCCGGTTATGTCGCTTTTTCGTATTAATTGGTGATTCAACTTGGACGCGAAATATCAGGCCAATCAGGGCCGTACTTCGGTCGCGACGTTCGAACGCGAAATTTGACATTCGAGTGAGCGGCGTTGGTTGTTGAATCGAATCATCCAAATAACGTTATTGTATATCGACCACCGAACTACGAAAGCACGGGTTTTTGTGCCACCAAAACGACTGGCGCCTATTTTTGTTTCTCCTTTTTTCCCATACGTTCGTTTGTCATTATTTTGTTATTATCAACCTCGCTGCTATTATAAGGACTCGCCGTTCGTGGCGAAATCGGCGTGTTGTAATTTTCCTAATAGCACCGGACTGCGATGATCCGCGATAAAGACGAACGCGGCGAAGACAATCTTGACTAATTTTGTTATTTATTAACCAGTTGTTTATAATTTCATTATTAAAAGTACAATTTCGTCGTTGCGTTATTCGTTAGCAAAACCCCAACATTAATTTTGATACTTCATTAATGAGCAATGAAATAACGACGTTGATTGCGTTATTGTTCATTTTTACCGAACCGCGGTTGTTATCCATTTTGCGCAACCCCGCCTAACTAAGACTCCCATCTAAGCTTTAAGGCGCAGTTAAGTAATTTTAGTGCGGATTACAAGAAAGTTCTCCTCGCGACTTTCTCTTATGCATGCAAAAATACCAAACTTAATTCTTGTTCGCGCAAAGTTCATAAGAACGCTTCATATTTTGTCAGTGTTATAA
This sequence comes from Psilanteris sp. ZL-2020, assembly GCA_022817085.1. NCBI lineage: Eukaryota > Metazoa > Arthropoda > Insecta > Hymenoptera > Scelionidae > Psilanteris > Psilanteris sp. ZL-2020. Next base: position 4,658 of record JABFQC010002462.1, read on the forward strand.
ACTTTTTCAAAATTCCGCATCCACGTAATGCGTATTGTAATCCGTAGTGCGTTTACGCGTACTTCGGAAATGAACGTCAGTTTCGTATGGTCTGTTTTTTATTCCAATTACGAACTCCTATTCTACTTCTTAATTTTAATTATTACGATTCGTTTGTTTGCTACTGTTAAAAATAAGTGTCTTAGACGTCACGATTTTAAGACACAGAGTGACTTATTTAAGTCACCAGGCTCAATACGCAATATTGTGCATTAGATTAAGACACTTAGGCGTCGTAATTAAGTCGCTTTGTGCCTTAAATAAGACACGTGTATTATATATATTGTTAGCAGTGTATACGGAGAAAAATGTTTCATTAAAAATTACTCATAAAATATCAATCGTGACAGTATTGTTCTGTTTTGAAATAGTACATATATAATTAGTAAAAATTACGTGTATTTTTGTGAAATTTTCTGATATTTTATGTATTATTTCAATATCACTGTCACATATTTGCTTATTTTATGAGTAATTTTTAATTTTTTTTTCTCCGTGTATTAGAAACACAGTAACTTACGGGCAAAACGAAATTTCAATTAGAAATTACCGAACCTTTGAGTAAACATCGATGAATGTTTGTAAATACATACTGAAAATTCATCAATGTTTACAGTAAAAGTTCGGTATTTTGTGACTAAATCTTTGTTTTGTCCGTGAGTTACTCCGCTTTTACTAATATTTATTGAACTTTCAGTATTTTTTAATGTGACATTTTTCTGCGTGTATGTACGTATGTTTTGAATTTTGACTAATACAATCGCTTTTGCAATCGTTTGTCGTCAAAAGCACGAAATAATGACGAATTATATGTTTCTTCCTATTTGTTTATTTCTATCAATAAGCAAGAAACTCAGCGAAGTACACCGAAAATAGTTTATCAAATTTGCTCTCCAGCTAATCCACTTCCACGGCAGAAAGCAAATAATATATCTGTACTGTATTTTATATATCAAATCTGTACCTAAATGTAATCGATATTGTATATAAACTGGAATTTTGTATAATGCAAACAGTCGGCTGGAGCATCTAGATAATCTAGATAATCTAATTTTTGAAACTCTCGGCCTTGACTGGGTGTGGCAGACAAATATATTTTTGCAAAAACTCAAAATGGTATAACGCGCGTCTTTGGAATTATTTATACGTATATAGTAACGTGCGTTATTAGCAATTGATAACGTCTGCTGCTCGCGTTCGTTTAAAAAACGCAATTTATAAACACCTTAATTAGAATTTTATTTCAACGACGCATCACCAGATGATACTTAAGATAAAGAATTTCACTTACAACCCGGCTCTAAATTATTAAAGCGATTCACTAAAAGATCACTATACATACACTTAATTATTAAATAACAACTTTGCTTTGAATGCGTTTAATATACAGACATGCACCTTTACGCATAATGAACTCGCAAAGTATAATCCGAGGATAGTTTTGAGTCGTTAGCATTATGAAATCTCGCATCGCAGTGTAATCGTACTACAAAGGGTGAAAACAAACGCCACTGTGAAATGCAAACGTATTAATATGTAAGTGGTTCCAGTGACCTTCACGGACTTACACGAAGCTCAAAGCTTTCTTTGCTCTCAGCAAATTGTTGTACAAGAGAAATACAAATTTTGTATTAAGTAATCCGTCGAGAAATGCATAAAAACGTGAAAAACAAGATTGTTCTATTTGGACTATATTTGAATTAAATAAATTATCCTTATATATACATACATATATATGTATATAAAAAAAAACTGTATATAAAATGTTTCAATTATTCCCAATTAAACTTATTTGAAAGATGTAATATTGTATTATTAATTGTCCGTGTGATAAGCGTATATTAAAAATAATGATGCATATAATCAGAAAGAAACGAGCGTTTCACACTTGCATACTCATACGTATAAAATTGTGGCGTGTTTCTGAGATATTGCACGGAGAAACAATTGGAATAAGGTAAATCATGCAATTATTAGCTAATTAAGGACATTCTTAGCATCATTATACAATTATACACGGATTTTATATATGTACAACTGCCAAGGTCACTTAAACAGTATGCCGACATTCGTAATTATTACCATCTTCGTTTAAGTAATTCGCATTTTTGATACATGATTAATTCGTTGAAATTGAATAATTTATGGTCATCGCGAATTATTCGCAACCCTTTAAAACGAAGGACAATTAGGGGTTTTTAAACGAAATGACGACTTTGTGGAATGAATAATGTAAATTCGTAAATTTGCATAATACGAATGATCAAACATTATCAAAAAAAACGTGTTTCAATTAATAACATAATTTGTTAATCTCGTGTTTGTAAATTTTTATTAATTTAAACGACGAAACAAAGATGAATTAAACGAGCACTTCGAGATTAACAAAAAGTATGAATATTGTTAGGTAATTGTAGAATCGCATTGCCGTGAATAATTATTGTGTTATTTTTGTATAATTCCGTATATATAAATTGAATAAAAAAGGTCAATTGTAACGTCCGTACCAAGACGAATTCGAATTCAAATAATTAAAAAAAGAAACGCGATTTATTCTTCACGCAAGTACCATCATTATTCAGAAATGTTTAACAAAACAAATGCCTTATCCGAATTAATGTTTATTGAGTTAATATTTGTTTCATGCATATTTCACTCTTTTTATTTTGTATATGAAAAATTTTTGTTCACATCGCTATATATATATATTAAATGTATATACATAAAAAGTTCTCTGTCCGAACATCATATATTTCATACGCTTGATAACATATATTGCCTGAAATTGTAATAATTTACCGAAATATATACTAATGATTACCAAGCGTCGATGATTCGTGGGGTAATGCTGTACAGAATGATTGCGAATCACTCCACGATTCATCGACGCTGGGTGTACTTTGTCGCCTATTGTAATCTACCTCCATTTATTGATTTTATCTAGAAACACTACACGTATTCTTTTTAAAGGTATGAATGCCATTAACGAGGAATTTGCATTTAGCTTCGTAAAAAAATGTTGCAATCTTTTTAATCCTATGTTTTAAGTTTACTTATTTTCTGATAATTTCAAACATTCGTGGTACATACAAACACGCCGTTTGTTTAAAGAAGTAATAAAATTGATAAAAAAAACTGCTTCCATCCAATAGATTTGCGATGCCGCAAAATAGCCGCGATCGTTTGAATAGCTGCTTTTTTGTCTAGGACTGGCATTCCGAAGCGTTTGCATTTTGTTTGTTTCGGTACGTATCAATCGTGCGGTACGCGGCGCGGAATTTTTGGTTTTCCTTATAAACGCGCGTACGCATGAACAGTGACTTGGCTTCTAAGTCCTTAATTGAATCAGCATACGGCGATAAAGCGAGGAGAAGAAATGGGACGAAACGGAAAAAGGAAGTCGGCAAAGGATCAGCCGAGGCATATTATTGCGTTCTAAATTACCTGGCCGATTGGTGGAATGACACTCGCGTTTATTTTTAGACCTGAAACGGCGATCGAACGACCATCCGAAACCAGAAAATAACATAGAATTACGCTTTAAAGACTCGTCTTCAAGATTCCTTATTAAAATCATAATCGTTAACTTTCAAAACAGTATCAAGTCTATTTATAGAAGGCAACGAGCCGCGCGATAAATTAAGCAAGTCCGCAGGATATCGGCACTCTAAATATAGAATCAATTACCATAACAACGATCTTATCATTTTTCGTTTTTTCCTCTTTCCCCCGGCGCGTTCCACGAACGCGACGAAATAATGTGCAAGTATTTATGGGGCGTCGAAGAAAAGTGTTTTACGTCAGAGCGTCGCGGGGCATGGCGAATGTCAATTAATTACCGCGCCGGCAAAATTTAGTCATTTAATAAGCCGACGGATGAAAATCGAAAACGCCGACGACTAATGCCGCAAATAATTGAAGCGACGCTCTCGAGCTGGCGATAAAAGAGCATAAAACGTGCAACGTACGCGAGGCGTATGAAAGCCTGGAGTCCGGATTTTCTTGCGCCGATGGCAAAAGGACGACAAAAAGCGTAAACGGTATTACAATAAAAGAAACGAACGAAAAGTGCCGCGAGGGAAAAGGAAAGAGGAAGAGGACTGGTCTGCGGACGCGCAGCAGACGTTGACTTCCCATTAAGTTGTTCCCATTAAGGCAATTCCACCATTAAAGGTCCGCGAGGAGCCGGGTCTCCGGCGCCAGGAGTAATCTTCACCAGGTATTACGGGAGCCATGTGCGATCATCCACGGCGCAATCTATTTATAAACACGCGCACTTGACCGGCACAAAATCAACCTTCAGATTTATAGATGTAGATATAGTTATAGGCGAATCTATGTGTGCGAAATACGTATTCGAACTGGCGATGGTAGTCGTGGATAGTTACCCTCAATAACATCCGAACGAGTGGTTGGACACCGCAGAAACACGAATGCCAATGTTCCTACTTGCGTCATTCCGCTGAGAAACTCGCTTACAAAGTTCTTGCTGGTCATTTTTTACGGTCGCTTTAACAGATGCCAATATGCGAATTAGAGCTGTTAATGTAGATTGCATCGATGACAAGAATATTGAACGCCGCCGTGGGGTTGGGACGATGCTGCGACGAAAGCAAAAAAGCAAACAAACAAACAAGAACAAGACATGAGAAAAGCGGCCTAGTTGAATCAAAAATGCACCGATGATGGATCAAATTTAGCCGAGGCTTTTTGTAAGCAACACACACGCATACACACACGTGATACAAACGCGCGCGCGCGCGCGGATGATCAATAATTCCCGAAAGGTGGACGCGCATTTTTGTGCTCTTGTCTAGAGTGTTGCAGCGCTGCAGCTTTTTCGTGCTATAGACGTTGCTTATTGATTATAGAAACGGAGATTCAAGCTGAAGATTCAAGTTCTAGTTCGGTCAGGTTAAAGTGTCAGTCCTGTTGTTTATCGGCTCCGCTATGTTATTTACTCTAGCGTGAAATCGGGTTAGCAGTTGTAAGCTTCGATCCAAGTCGAGATGGTAGCCAACGTACGCGGTATTTTTATTCAAATTTTCGTGTTATTAGCATACGCGGCGGATGGATGACAATGTTTGTTTGTTTTATTGCGGGCTTAAGCGGACTTTCAAATGCGTGATTATTATTTTTTCATTTCTACGCCAAATTCATGTCCGAGCGATTCGTGCTCTCGCGGAATAATATACTGGTTGAACAATAACGTTGAACGTGTCTTTGTAGTCGCGCATTAATAATTGATTTTATATATACGTACGCGGGTCGTATAATTTATCCGGGCTGTGCGCGTTTCAAACCAATGTAAAATATATGACGGATTTAATGTAATTAAGTTAAAATGAATTTTCATGTTTGAAGAAATATAATCACGCTGAGCCACGTGAGCGTAAACGATAACCCCATCCGTGCGAGTAAAGCTTGATATCTAAAACTTTGGTGCAAAAATTATCTGCAAAAGTCAAATAGATTTACGTACAATTTCGGGTTTAAGAGTACGTACTAATGTTCGTAAAAATTGGAGCAATATACATATATGCTTTAATTTTAAATGTAACCAGTCTGCACTCGAGCCTTATTCTTGTTGAATTTTTAACTTGAACATTTAAAATTAAAAATAGATACTGCTCTTAACGTGGATATATCATGAAATAATCGCAAAATAACAGAAACTTATTCTAGAACGTTATGTAAGACAAGGATTATGAAGTAAAATGAAAACTGTTTACTCTGCACTTTTTATATTAAGGTAATATGAAATAGCATATAATAACAATGATAAAGACGACCCAATGAAAATCGTTAAATTATACATCTATTTGACGTTGATTGGTTTCATTAAATATAATATATATATATATATATATATATATATATATATATATATATATATATATATATATATATATTCTTCTTATTATTAAAAATTTGCCAAATAAAGATTTAATATATAAGTACATTTGAGATGAAAGTATGCAGTGCATCCAATAAATATGCCGTGTTATCTGTCATAGAGAATATCATTTAGAATGATTTTAAATATTTATGAAACATATTCTGTCCTTTTATTTCAAAAATACTAGACACTTCAGAAAATGATGTTTTAATATAATGAACAAACATTTATTTAAAGTACTTCTAAATATTTATAAAATAATGATAAATTTATTTAACATATAAGAAATAATATACATAAATAAATATTTGGATATACGACGGCAGGATTACAGAACTGTAATTTTTGTAAGAATTATAATAAAAAAAGGAAATTAATGTAACGAACGAAAGCATATATTATTACTAGAAAAATATGCGTTCCTTCATTGTGAAAACATCTTTTTCGAATATATTCTTACAAGTCAATGCACTTTTTATTATAAATGCAATTTTAATGTAATATTATGAAACATTTTGATTGTATCGTGCGAAACCAATTTGTATAAAAATGCACTGACGATGTGCGGAAAATTATTATAATAAAATAAATGCATGTCATTGTATTTAGTTTAAGTTTATAAATCCATCTACCTATAACTATATTTATAATGCGCACGACTTTTTTTTAAATTTCAATACGGTCATAAATAATAAATATCTAACATTTATTTTTAGTTACTGAATTGTGTCTAAACGCAATAAATTATTATATTTCCATACTTCAATATGTCACGTGAAGTTAATTCATTAGACACTAAATTAAATTTGTTCTAAATTCACAGTACTTAATATAAATGTCTGTGGTTTGGCTATTATGTGCAACATACTATGTACGACTGAACAGTCATCAAATATTCTATTATTCTCATAATTTTAATTTTTTTTTGCAACTCGTATGCTTAAATGCACATAACATTATTAAAATATTGGCAATATTATTAAGTGATATATGACTTGCGAAGGTTAATAGATCATTAGAATTAAATGCGCTACTTTATAAAAAAAAATATTCTAATTCGTTTCAATTTATTTTTATTTAAAATATGCATTCTAAAATTGGTCATTAATTAATTATTATTTTTCTCGTTTATTAACGACGCATTATTATTCCTTAATTTATATTATTCCAATTACACCGTAAAAGTTTCAAAATTACGTATTTCCAAGGCGATTAATATTTTATTATAATTATCAACAAAATTCAATCTTTATAAAATAAAATCCGTGTGTAAATTCGATTCCTAATCACATTATTACACTGAAAGCAATAAGCCTGCAAATTTTATCATACTATATTGTAAACATAGGATAAAGGAAAAGAAATGTAAACAAATATGATAAATTATGGTTAAAGCTTCAATAAATGTGATAAAAATTACCATACAATCTGATAAAAATAATATTTTCAGGTATTTATTTACATTTTTTTCCTTTATCCGATGTTTACAATATCGTCTGGTAAAGTTTGCAGGATTATTTCTTTGAGTGTAATAAATTAAAAAGCATAATACTCCTTATTACTGATTCCTAGACCTACAATTCCTACAATTGCCTAATCACACGCTCACCATAAATAAAAAACCATCAACATTCGTAAACAAAGTTGTCTAAGAAAACACACACTACTCTCGGCAGTCAAACATTCTATTATGATAAACGACAACTGACTAGTTATCTTCATCCAGCGTGCACACACTGCTATCGCGTCTCGCAATGCAACAAAGGTTTATTCACCTTTCAAATTGGACTCATTGTTTTTTTTCGTCATTTCGTTACCAGACCATCCGTTTTCACCGAAAGTCTAGCTTCCAAACTTAATACACCCATAAACGTACGCGCGCGCGCATATTTATATATAACCAAGAGTAAACTGTACATTTTGCGTGCGCAAAACACAATATGTGGTTACCTGAGTAGCACGCACAGCGCTCACCTGTATATCTTCTTTAGAAAACGAAGATAGTGGTCGCGGAGCTCATGGTATAGCGGAACGCGAACAAGTGAGTGAACAAGCGACGTAGATAATAGTCGCGATCTATAAATAGAAGCATAAGAGGAGATGCACGCGAAGCTTATAGTTTCTTTTCTTTCTTTTTTTTTTTTTTTTTGGTTTTTTTTCTCGCTCTTTTTCATTTATTCCTTTCGTTTTGTTTTCGCGCAACAGAAATACGACGAAAACAGCGCCGACTCGCTTTGCTCGAATTCCTCCATTTCTGACGCACGCATTATGCTACACACAGGCAAACCGTCTGATCGGATAGATACTGGTTTCTTGCGCGAAAGGAAGTAACATAACTATGGGTATCGTTGCACATGGTAGCTACGAGACGCCGAAGAGGACCCTGCACATATTATCGCGCTTACTTGCCGGCTAAACCAGGGTCATTCTGCGACTTTTTACACCGCAATCGACGCCAAGCTGGTTCACCTTGCGAAGGTTTTCTTGCAAACTATGAAAATACCTACATATGCTTGCAGGCGAATGTCTATTTTGCTATTTCGATCGTTCGCCATTATACGCGTATATGTCGCTCGACTCCGGGCAAGCATTTCGTTTACAAATTTCGTACAGGCTGTGTGTCCTGTAATGCGATAATTTTGGATTTGGCTTGTTGCGAATTATGCTTTCTTAAGGTCAATTCTAAATACGCGAGTTATGAACCGACGTATGATTTCAACCGTGGCTTTGTAGGTTGATATTCTTTTGGCGGATTGGGTAATATTCGAAGCTGATTGTTATGATAAGTAACTGGATTTACTCACAAAATGGATAACCGTATTTTGCTGGTGACAAATAATGTTTGCTCGTTAATGAGCAGTTTCACGTTTGGTGGCATAGTTGAAGCTTAAAAATTGTTTATTTATTTATTTATTTAACGCAAATTAACGGGACTTTCTCTTTACAAAATAATAAGGATACATTTTTTAAAATATAAGAACCGTGAGACTTAACGATTAGAAATACATGACAAAATAAAAGACATAAATTCATTAAATGGTAAATCAAAATTTATCTGTTGGAAGAAATAAAGTGAGATTTTTAATAGTCTATCAATTATAGGGGTTCTTAAGTCTTAATTTTTAAAGGCTGTGTAAAAATTTGGACTATTTCATTCTTAAGATTCGAAGTCTTATTTTGTAATGAATTAAAATATATTGTTTTACGCCGTAAATGTAAAAAAGTGTCAATCAAAAATTATTAATACTGTGGTTGAAATTGACTTTTGTTACTACTAAAAAATTAAAGAAATAAATTGTAATCAATCATTGAGTACAAACTAACGTATGAATTTATAAATGACATTGCACTTGATTCGATACATTTTAAATATACATGATATAAAACTGTATATGATGATTGGCTTTTGCAAAAAGCTGGAAAAAAAAGAAGGAATATAAAATACTACAATTAAAAACTATAGATTATATTTCAATAACAAACGGTCCGTTTTAATCTAAGTAAAGTGATGATATTTGATATTTGATATTTTATTACATTCATATATGAGTGAATCATTTTGATTCAACTATATTCATTGGTTTTTTGCAACAAAAATATTCAAATACAATATTTTTCCGAGCATCCAAAGCTTTTTTTAATGCATTTATATTTTATTATTAACTTTACTGATATGTTATTATTAATTTTATTTACATTTTATTATTACTGTAGATTTTATAATATCGATGAATATAAAAAGAAATTGGTTTCGATCGAACTGCAAATATAAGTGGCATATATACAAAGCTTTTTAAGCGTGTACGCTTCAACGAATGCAAAAGCTTTTTTTTTTAATTTAAATGTATTCGAGCATCAATAATTTAAAGGTAATCTTATATGCTTCAAGATCTTATATATCAGACATATTTGATTCCTATATACACTTTGAAACAAATTATAATTATATTTACACTGGGGAGTTTAATGACTTTGGGGTAATCAATGCAATAGTAAACTTTACAATACCACTTATATAAAAGCAGTGTTTATTGTGACACTAAGACAAGTAATTATTTCGTTTAAATAATTCAATTGCGATGTAGTACTTAAAGATATATTGATATATAGTCATCCTAATATTTGTAGGGACTTTACACAAAATTATACAAATTATAATAGAGAGTAGAGAGAATAGAGAGATATCTTTTATGTAAAAATAAAATTTGAATAGTAAATATACATTCTACAAAACTGCAATAATTATCTTATACTGCATTGGTAAAAAGATATAGAGATAAGGAAAAGAAGGTGAATTAAAATCGAAGGATTACTTTGTAAAACTATAAAGGTGTTGTTCATTGTCTTGGAACCAAATTTCGTTTTGTTTCAACATTACTTCAAGCAGAAGAAGTTAATGAGTAAATCTTCTGGCAAAATTTCTTCTGTTTTAAGATAGTCAAACGACTTTTGATCGTTTCATAATTCATAAAAAAATTGTCTCAATTTTTAATGAACTAAGTTTAGATTGTATATTTTGAAACATTAAGATATATAGTTGAAAGGTAAAACGAGCTATACTATATTTTACATATAATTTTAAAGAAACTTCATCATTTTAACCGGAAGAATTATATTGTAAAATCAATTACGCGAATGTCTTTATGAAACTTTTGTTCATAGTTGAAATTGAATTTCTGAAAAAAAATAAAAAATACTCACTGTGTTTTGAATATAAATAAATATCAAGATTATTATTATTATTATTATTATTATTATTATTACAAATATAAATATATGAAATATGTAACAATTTAATTTTATTTAATAAAAAAAATATCAAATATATAATAAAAATATATGCATAGAAAAAATTGAATTCTATAGATTAAATAACGACATCTATAATAAAAATGCAAAATTCGAGTAAACTACTTTTATTATAATAATCTTCCCGGTGTCACGCCGATGTAATTTCACCATAACTACACAAACAACCAATTAAAAAGTTTGTGCCATTGGTCTTTCATATAATATACATTTCCATATTTAAGGAATTTAATAATTTAGTTTAATAAAATAGTTCCTTGCAACTAATCGTGTTTACATATACAGTATTTAAATTCGCATATACAATTTTCCAGTGTATCAAATTATTAATAGTATTATTAAAGTAAACAACCGTTGTTGAATCGTAATTTAATTACATTTATAAATGCTTTTCATTTTGTTTTTTTTTTCAATTTTTAACAATTTGGAATGAAATAAGATGACGATTTGATGTATGTAAAAAAAGTTAATGCGAAAATAAATTGGGATAATATATCTACTTACATGGCCAAAAGATATGGAATGTGGTGCAAATAATTTTCAACAACTGCGTGCTGTCAGATCGTATGTCATAAGAAATTATGAAGGGCTTAGAAGAATTTGGGTACGAGATATCCAAAGGCTCTAAAACTTGTTGCATAGTATTCAAAAGAAGATTACCCAGAGTCTACGAG
>JABFQC010002463.1:0-16071 GCA_022817085.1 Psilanteris sp. ZL-2020
GTTTATTGGATTCAAAAATTACATAACAAATCAAAATAACATTTTTACATGTTTAATTAAACATAACCCGTTTTAATACAGCGCTTTAATACGGAATATGTCACATTTTTTGTCGAAAATTGAATACGAGAATGTTCTGAGAACTAATGATTAAATCATCTTAAAAAGTTTGTATTTCATTTTTTAAGGCAATGAAACATACGTCATCTGTTGTCCGAATTACCGAGTGAATTTTTATAAATCGAACCCCTGATTTAGATGAATTTTTATGAATCATATATGTGACATCACCGGTGAATATCTTATGACATGGGCCATAGTTAACGAATATATAAGGTGAATCAAATTCAACGAACACATACAAACGCACGTTGTCGATACATGCGAATACGATATGAATAATTTTGTCGAACAAATTCGAATTGTTTAACGAGACAAATTGGCAAATTCATGATTGAAAACCCTCCACGTACCGCGTCATTAATTGTTATAAACATCACGCATACGAACTTCCCCTGCATCCTATATATACATATATATATATATATATAATAATAAAGCCTACAAAACACCGAGGCACGCATTGAAACGTTTGAAAAGAAAATCCGACAAAACATATTGTCTCTATTATGCGCACGGCTGATCCGTTTATTGCGCGCGGAGGAAAATGGAATGAAAAAAATGTCAATAAAAGTATCAAAAGTGTACGATCCTGTCGAAAATATGATAGAAATTAGCACGCGACGCGTTAGAGCTCGCAGCGAACGAACACAATAGCCGTTTCAAAATAAACGTTCGGATCGCATTTTTAAGAGTACCGCAGTTGTGCCGTTTGAATTTGCTCAATACGATATGCTCCTCCGCGCGGATATTACGGACAACGTATAACGCGTTCGAAATGCCCCGATATCGTTTAATACGGCATTATTCGCGAGTGCAATAAATGATCGACGCGCACTCGCACGGTTGCATCACATTTTGTGCTCGAATTGAAACAATCGCGTACCGCGAACGCGCGCAAAAGCGCGCTCCGAAGAGATTTGGTTTCGTTTTGACTTAGTCGATCGTAACAAGGAGAGGCGACTTTGCGTCCTCTGCAGTTAAATTACGGACGAGTCGTGCGCGTTTCCATTTAAATATACGTTGTTGGTGATTCGGTAGCGGTGGAATGCGTGGACGGGACGGGATGGGAACCTGCCCGGACTGCGGGGAGCGCAAGCGGCCGTTACGCACCTGACGGTGCACAGGGTCTTCGCGTTGGTGGGGCAGACACGCACACTATTCGAACGGAAGAATTGACGAAGAAAATAGTAAGCGCTGCGATGGAAAAAGCGAAGCCAACTGCGGCCGCGGGATGGGACTGAAGCGACGACGACGGAGAAAGAATAAGCAGGACGAGTAATCCTGCGTGAGAGAAGGAGTAGGCGAAAGAGCGCGAAGAAGCGGAGGAAGAAGGAGGCGAAGGAAACGAAGAGAGAAGATTCAGCGAGCCGGAACCCGGAGGGAAAGTGGGAGAGAGACGGCGATAGAGAAGGCGGTCGAGTGGAATCGAGTGACGAGGGAGGAAGCGTTCTCCAGTTCAGTTTGGCTCGATGTGTTGGTAGCAACGGTGATTGTTAGGCGCGGAGAACGCGAGAACGGAAAAAGCGGCCGAAAATTCGCGTCCTGATCGCTCGGTGGTTTTGCAATTAACAGTGCGGCGCGGTGTGCAAAAACTGTTCGCAAATGAGCTAGTGATTACGAATGAAGGAAGTTTTGTCTTCCTGTCTTGTGCGCGTCTTCGATTCAGCCGAATCTTTTATTACACGTGGATACCATAGTCTCGACGATAATAAAAATGCAAACGCTTTACATTTTTACAAGTTAGTATCGTACCTTTTAATATCCCGAGCCGCGCGCTTTTTCGTCCTTTCCTGTTTGCCTTTTCTATTCCTCGCTCGCTTCTTCTGTCGCTGCTTCTTGTTTAATCTTTTCACAAAAATCAAATAGTAACAGGTGGCACGGCACAATGAGTACGCGTCGCTCCTTTTATTATTTCCGAGCCTTCCTTTTTACACGGCAAACGTACGAGGTATCTTTCATAAGAATGCCGAAAAAATGCGCTTCGGTGTCACCGAGCAGTATCCGTTTGACGTAAAAGGCTGCGTCAAAGTTGGCAATAAAAAACGCTTTGTTGTATGAGAATCAACGAATTCGTCCCGATTCGGGTCTGTTACAAACCGTTGTATTCAGTTGTGTACAGTTATGCAATATATTTTAAGCATTCGCGAATAACGCGGACACGTCGTACTATAGCGAAAAATGCGAAAGGCAGCGTTACGCGTTCGACTTATTCATCACAGTTTTCGTTCTTCAGGAATTCCATTCATAATGCGTATGCCATTAAGTCAGGGTTCATATTCGAAACGCAACCCGTTGTCGTCGTCTGGCAATGACTTTTTCTGAAAATACAAAGCCTAACGAAAAAGAGTTTATTCTTATACGGAACGTTGACACCATGAAGAAATCAAGCAGTTTATTGTCGACGGCGTATTTCGTTTGATTGAATTGTGCTGTTAAATCGTAATTAACTAAATATCACATACAACGTGTCAAATATATATATATACAGCATTAGACAACATTTAATTGTTATGTAACTATAATACGTATAATTAGCCGTTGAAATTGTAATTGCATTCTGTAAGTTAGAAAGCAAAACAGATTACTTATACAATGCTGTATATATAAATGACTGTAAATAAGCTTGCATGAGTTGTACATAATTTTGTGCCACTCGTTGAAAATATAAAAATTATATATACGCGCACAAAGCCGCGGCGATTCATACATATAACTTGGAAAACTTGAGTCAATACAACTCAACGGTTCATGTTAAATACGAGGGGCGTTTTTATCAGATAAAGGGAAGAATTATTAATGAGTTTCAGTGTGATTTATAATGTAATAATATTCCACACAGATGTGTTATGTAAAATTAAGTATATATTATTACATTTAGATTATGACACTTTGAACGGGGTAATCGAATAAAATTGATGACATTGTGCATCAATAAGACTTCGGTGTAATATTTTTGATGCAATTTACGTTCGTTTTTAAAATCATATTCTTCAAATGTTCATTTAGAATAATTGTTGTTGCCTTAGATGGATTTAGATATTTTGTTCGGCAACGCGGCTGAGCAGAGAAGAAACTGCCAACAAGCGAACGAACTTTTTCTTGTTTTGTGGTGATTTGTATTTATATTAGAAGATAGAATAAATATGCCGAAAAATGGTATTTACTTTTCTCGCGCTAAACAAACTCGAATGACATTTCAGTCCGAGCTTTTTTTTCTATATTTTTGCACTTCTTTTACATTCAATTCGCTTACAATTTGTGGGAAATCCCATAAAATTGACGACAATAGTCATAACGAGTCATGGTGTAGTCTCTCTGGGAAAATAATTAAAATTCCCTGGATGTATTTACAGACTGAAAGAATTCACATGTTATTGTTCTTTGGTACTGCAACATTCGTACGATATAATTTGTATAATAACGAAACATAAAATTTGTAGTGAAAATTAATAAGTAATTTGCTTAATTTTCAATCTACACTCCATTTAAATTATAACTTGTAACTGAAATTGTTTTATCCTTTTATTGAAACGTACAATTTGCATGTGATAACGTATTAATTAATTGAATTATGTTAAAATTCACAAAAAAGCTTCATAAATAATATATATATTTATATACACACGTTATACACTATAGTAACGAATCATCTGCCCACGTTTTTATGCACGTAGAAAAATGGTATATTAAAAGTGATTATACATTATGGTAATTTAGGGATTTGGAACCAAATATATCTAAAATTATTATACATCTTCTACACAATACAATATCTTCTAGACAAATTAGCTATATTTTATAAGATATATTTCTATAAAGTATAGTCATTTTAATAATACTTATCATGATATCCTTATAAAGCTATAAGTATGGTATTTTATAATGTAACTTTTTTCTACGTGTGTAGTTCAAAATATATGCATTTGATGACAGTACATATAACTATTGTTTTTCATGGCACAATTCTAAGCAATACATTCTGTTTGTGTATAATAAATTATAATTTCAAATTAAATGGCATTATAATAAATCTTGAAATACTAAATACTCAAGAGGATGTTCAGTAAAAAGCTTCTTCTTTATTTTATGATATTTTTATCTAATGAAAATTGATAATATGGGAGTTTTTAATTTATGTACTGTCGCTTTTAATTATTTGTTGAAACAATATATAAATACGTTACTTTTATTTCAATATTAATTTAACGATTTTGTTATTTGGAATGATAATTGTATAATTTTATAACAAGCTATACGCAACTCAATTATTATATCACAAGTTACGCGTACCTTTTGCGTTTATTAATCTATACGATTTATATTTTACTTCAAAATTCATGAATTTATAGTGTTTCAAATAAATTAGTTATAAAATAGTAGTAGATAATTTTTGTATCGCAGGAAGCTACTAGATCAATTCAATAAATCGTTTTCGTTCAATTATCTACAACTTTATTATTATTATTATTATTATTATTTCCTTTTTTTGATTGTATAGAAATGGTAGCAACAAATTAATGTTAAATCTCGGATAATGTAATAAAACCTTGAACTATATTTTCTTGAAGCAGTGCTATTTTAAATATATATGAATCACATTATGTATAACATATATGTATATAAATAAATTGTCATATCATATCAATGTTTGAATAAAAATTATATATATATATAAAGTCAGTTGTTATATTATAAACTGTTTTGATATCTGTAAGTATACTTTTAATGTTACTAATAAAAATTACGAATTATAAAATATGAATTTCGTCTCACATTAATACATTACAAAAGATAAAATAACTTAATATTAATTAAAGTATCGTGTAAAATGTTACCTGAATATTATTAAAGAAATAATTTAATTACAAACAATTGAAATTTTGAACGTTTATAAATTTTAAAAATCGCTATTGATGTCTTATGAATTTGTTTACTTTTTTTAACACTTTTTATCATTATCGTTTCTTATGAATTTACAAAATAAATTGACTTAGAGATAATGCGTGTTGACAGATCAAATATTTGCATATAATTTATATATGTAAACACCGCATCTTAATATATTATATTTATATGTATTTAGCATTTAAGATGGTTGGTATTTCGTTACTTATTTTTATTTTATAAGAATATATATTTTTCATTTTATGATTATGATTATGATTATAATTAAATCGATAGCAATTTTAAATGCAATTAAGACGGGAATAAACGATTAAAAACAATTATTTGCTTCTAAATTATCAAGATACATTTACATTATACATTGGTTTTAAATGCATTGTTGTAGCACATGGTAGAACAGAAGTAATTAGTTATATAAAATGTGATTAATATTTTAATGACACTATATATACGTTTTACGTTTATGAAAATCTATAAAAGATGCATGCCAGACCTTCAAAATGTATAGTCCAAAATGAGTTTTATATATTAATAAATAGATCTACTTCAGTAAGAAAATATTTCTGTATGATTTGACATATATAATTATATATAATACCATTTAAATATTAACCTAAGAGAATTTCATGATAACAGCAAATGATAAAATGAAAGCACTTTTTTTCTTATAACGTTACATTTATGTCGGTAGTAGATGTTACACATTATAACTAAATATATATAACTGAATATATATATATATATATATATACAAAAGTGGCATTTCATTTCTAGGCGCCATAGAGGTAACGTGCATTATTAAAAATACTACCATTTAAAATATTCAAAGTTTCCCTTCGACTACCGCATGCTTCTTTAATGTGTAAACGGTTTGAATCATTTTCGTCACAGACGAGATAAATCATCTGGGCCCCACCACCTGATTTTACCTGTTCAGAAATACGTTATTTGTTCTGCAGCTAAAAGAGAAAGACATTTTTCTTAGAAAGCTGGCGGGGTTCTTTTGATTTGGTACAGAATTTTTCTGCCTTTTTTGCACAAATTATGCTTTTCATTCTATGCCATTTATGTTAAGTCCAACTGAGCATTACATTTAGTGTTACATTAACACTGAATATAAAAATTATATTGCGTTAGTTTAAAACATTAATAAAACAATTATTTACAACATTAAATTTTATAATGCGTGTGCAACGATAAATTATAAAAAGTATAAATATAATAACGAACATAACATTTTTGTTCTTTTCTCATAACAATATTAAAACTTATTCGTAAATTATTAAGATTGCAACGTTGAACAAATAAATGATTAAATTTATATAAATAAAGGTTGACTCAAATTATTATTCATCAAACTTTGGAGTGCATAAGTTTTATATTAGGCGTTCGTCGCGCTATTTTCAAATTTGTTGCAACGTAATATAAAATTGTAAATGGTATTGTGAAAGGTGACAAAACACTGAAGTTTGAAAAGGCGATGCGCAGGTAGCTGAAGTTTGTTTAGAAATAGAAAAACGCATGTGTTCGTTGATCATTCACACGTTTACAATATGTTCGACTAGACGATTTTTTCTATATTTTATGTGAGGTCATTTGTGGGACACAAACTCGCATATTTTTTTTTTTCAGTTTTTCGGAATATATTATTTAAATAAACCGGCGTATACTCTGACATACAATGCACATGCATATTCATGCACAGACATGCATTATATACCCAACCTTTTTAACTTCACGGAATTATTAAGTTTAACGCACTTGTTAATTTATTTTATTTATATTTGTTTTAATCTACGTCCTGTAATTATAGTATATTCTATTTACAAAAATTAATTACTTTATGCAATAAAAAGCTCCATGAAAATAAAGGTATTGCGCGCTGTATCCTTTACCATTTTATTTTCCAAATAAAACATTTTAAAATAATGAATATTAGAGACATTAATTCGAATTACTTTTCAATTAACAATGTATTTTACGTGACATATATTTCACGATCTGACAACGTGAAAAACAAATAAAATTTAGCTTTGGAAACAATCGTAAAGAAAACTCACTACTTACAATGAAGAATAAGAACAAATTTGCTTGGTATGTAAAAGAAAGATTGATTGTAACTTATATGGAGATGAAAATAAAATATCCAATTATGTAGGATTTGCAGCAATGTTTTTTATTAGAAAAAATGTATATGTTTGTATATATATACATCGCAGCATAAGAATAGTAGTAAGATAATAATCAAATCACTTATGTAAAAAAAAAGTCAAATTTAATTGTTATCGAAAAAAAATAAAAAATCTGTTAAAAGGCACACGGTTAAATGAAAACAAATCATTTAAATATTACAACATTAATGTAGCGTAGTCGTAAATCTACTTGCACTCATAAATATATAGATGTCGTTAAAAAAGGTTATATAAATTTTTTAATCTTAGTCATTTTTATTTCTTATATACATTTTAAAACTATTACAGACATAAACAATGTTTCTAATATAAATATATAATGATGTAAATAGTGAAAAAGTGATTTTATAAAACTATAAATATATACATTTTTAAATTATATTTATTTGGAACGATACCATTTATTTTGCAACTTATTGTTCATATAAACGAACATTTATTTATATTTATGTTGGGTTAAAAAGCGAATATATATATAATTATGAATTATTTGGTTCTTAAATAATACTTTCTAGAGAAAATGCATTTAAAACTTTCTTTTTTAAAGTCGAAAATAAGCATTTAATTATGTAAAAACGTAGAAAAATTAAATTACAAATCTGTTATAACCATTTTGATTATGATGATTTAAATATAGAAATTCAATTTGCGCGATTCCGTACACAATTTTTTTTAATCTTTTTCAAAAATAAATAACATAAAAACAGTAGTAACTAAAGTAAGCACGTCGGCATTTATGTTTAAGACATTTAAATGTTTTATTGTTATAGTATAATGAAGTAAATGAAATTCTCTTTATTCTTCGGTTTTTATCTTATTAAATTTTGCATTACACAATTTAAATTCAACTTCAATTATATAATATATATTATATATATAAAATTATTGTATTATTAGATTTTGCGTTTGATTCTGAATCATGCTAATTAAATAGAAAAACAATTTAAAAAATAATACTCTGTCACTGTATATACAATGTAAAAGTTAAACAATGAATAGTCCAAGTAATAACTTTTTTTGTTTAAAACTTTGATTTCAATTGTGGAACTGTGATCCCTTTTTTACAACGATACAAATCATTATTTTATGCACATATAGTAATGATCGTAATCGAATATATTATGCCGTTGATTGAATGTGAATATTTGCATCGTAGTTTTAATAATAATTAACGGGAAATAAATTTAAAAATATATAGTACAGTTTTTCACACCAATTTATCAAATAGTGTTTTTCCTGTTCAACAATACGTTTTATGTTAATTATATGAATTCAAATTCGCTTCCGCCCATTTTTCTTTTATTTTAGAACATAAGTATGTATCATCAGAATTTTAATTACACCTGAGAACAACATATGAAGATTACTGATTTTTATTTTGATTATTTGTACTTGAATTTTAATTAAATTCAAATTTACGAATGAATTATTTCAGGGTGCGAAGATGAATATTTATTGCTATTTATTACATTTCAAATAACTACAATAAACATAATATTTATAAATTTGCAATATTTAATATTTTTAAATGTAATCAAATTGCAATTCAATTACCAAAATTATATTATACATGTAAAATATATCTGTGTCTTATGTTTTTTATAATTATATTTTAGAATTAAATTTTGAATATACTACGCTTAAATAGGGACAACAAATTTCGAATTTATTTATTTATTCGATTTATTGAAAATGATTGTCATTACCTATAATATACGGCACAAAAAATAATTTTAAACAAGCAATATAGTTAATTTCAATAAAAATATATGTAACGCTGAGACGAGAAGATTTTTGAACATTTTGAACCATGAACGAAAATGCCTCCATTATCAATGTAAATTAAGACATATTTGCATCTTAATATTAAATTGAATAAAGTTACGGAGATTCTATTTTTATTAGCCAATGGTTAAGAAACAATGCATTTTTTTATGTGAAGAAACTTTTGTCTTGTAAAACAATAAGATGGTGCATTAATGAGTTGGCTTTTCTTCACGCTTAGTGATTAACTTAAACGTTACGGACAGACATAGACATTAGGTTTGTCGAATAACCGTTCATACTTGCAAACATAGTGGTTTCCTTCTTTTATCATTTCCTTCAGCCGATAGTTTCTTTGTTGGAGAAACGAAATAACGTACAGTCAAAGCTGACAAATTCAACAAATTTCATTTGACGTTCACTTTATTAACTTAAGCATAGATATTTATAAACGCCAAAGTGGTTCATCCGCACAGTGCAAACAATTCGTAATTCAAATATATACACCCAGAAAAAAAGTATTCAACAAATTACGATAACACATACACGGAGAAAAATATTTAGCACCTTTTACTGTAAAACAAAGAAAATTTGACTTATACTTTCGAAACTTCCAATTTGTCTTAGAAATCATAGTAAACATGTAGCATTATGAATATGAAGATATTACTTTTATGGTACATATTTTTACTATAATTTGTAAGACAAATTTAAACTTCTGAAAGCATAAGTCTAATTTTCTTTATTTTACAGTAAACTTTCATAAATTATTTCCTCCCCCTGTAATAATAAATAAATTATCCAATTTGAGTAAAGATCATTCTATATATTGATAAGTGTTTTATAATATAAACTTAATTTCGTCGCGTCTCAAAGGTATCCTACTTACATTGTAATTTTTTCAACATCATTTATTCTGCACATATATAGTATGGTCACACGAAGTTTCTATGTTATAAATGTCAAGCTTTAATATGAACATCAAACTCTTGAGTTATTCATTCCATTCCATTTGTAATAATAAATGAAATACGTATATATACTCATTTAAAAATAAACGAGGGTGAGAATACGTGTATTGCATTCCTACCGTTCATGAACGCAAGATTTTGCTTACTTTGAAACTAGTTTGCGTTGCTAAGAAACAGAAGCTGAGCTAAATAGTCCTGCGATTACGATTTTCCCTTAGCATAGTTCAATTGTCTCCATTACATAAGTATAAAAGTTGAATAAACTTTCTCACGAGTATATATCTGTAATTAAAGATGGTTAAGATATCATAATGTCATGCACTGGAAGAAGCACTACTTCCGAAAACACGTGTCGATACGGATATCTTCTTGCACACTCTTGAGATTATGTGAATAAATTGCTTCCACTGTGGCATCGATATATGTGACGCGTCCTACCATATTGAGAGCCATGTGGTACTTTTATAGCAATTATCACCTCACCCTCCTCTCTTTATTAAACTTGAAATACGGATGGTATATTATCTAAGTGCTTTCTTTATTAAACAATAAACTATATAGACACAAACGAACTGTTGCGCATCCTAATGCATTCCCGATTATCATTACAATTTTAATATAATATATTTATTAACCGACGTTATTGGTTAAACAAAAGTGTAATTAAAATTATAAGTCACAGAATATAAACATAAAATAAAACAAAAACAAACATAAACCACTATACATATTATATACACTGAGAAAAATAAAGCATGCAAAATTTATTGTTTCTAACAGAAAAAAATCAAGTTATTTACATAGATAATTATTGAATTGTAATAATTTATTACTGTTAAAAATAGTAAACTTTAACGATTTTTCATGTTTTATTTTTCTCAGTGTAGCATATATCTGTAATAATGATAGTTAGCAAATAGATTTTTTTTTCTTATAGAAATACCTCTGAGCTATACTTATTTGAATTATATATAATGAAATAATTGAATTAATTTATTTCTTTGTTATTGGAAGCTTTTGAAATGTTTGCATAAGTACAAGCAGATATAACTGAAACAAAAATATAGAATATCCTGTTTTCTTCTATAAACAGTCGTATTATTTTATGTTAAAAATCATAACTTATTGGAAAGGCAACATTTGAAATGATTTATAAAAAATAGTTAATTCATATATATGTCATTTACCTTTAACCATTTTTACTGCGTATTAAAACAACGGAACAGATTGCACAGTCTACCTCCGCGAAATAAAATATCTTAATTTCTTAATCTTTTGTATCGGATGAAATTTGTTACTTCGAAAAGAAGCAACAAAAAGACGACAGTATTAATTGAAGTTTTTTTGTTAACGTATATCTGATGCAATGTAATGAATGGAATATAATAAAAAGATGGGGAAACTCAAGTTTTTAAAATCGCTGAATTTACAAACGCGAGTTCCATAGAAATTGTAATTGCGAAAAACCTTATATTATTTAGTAACGCTTAGATTACAGACACAGCACTTAAGATCGCATTGACCGTACGATTTTTAAAAAGTACGCGCTTACTTGTTATCGTCGCAATCAATGTATAAATCAAAATGAAAAATTGTTCGAATTTCAACATACATCCGATCAAAATTATTAGTCAACCATTTTGCATTCTCCTTCCTTTTAAATACAGCGTATGCGATGTTTATTAAATAAGCGCCGTAAAACGACGCATTTCTTTACACGGCATCCTTTTAATTATAGCAATTCATTAATTTCAGTTTTTCATTACCTATTAGCATTTTAATCAAATTTTATTACGAAAGTATTTCTGAGTCGTGCGATGGGACTGAAAAGATTTCGAACAATTATAAAATAAATAGTATTAATTTTAGTATTTACATTTTATACCGCGATAACCGAGTACTATATATTTATCGATAACTATCAGCGCAAGTATAATGTCGAATTTTCGCTGAACACGCGAAATAATTAGTTTCGTAGTACGTGATTTCGCATGTCGTTCTTAAATGTTAACTTACGCGTTATTTTATGTAATAAAAAAAATGAAATGCATCTGAAAGTTAAATTTAACGAATCCATTAGTTAACTTCTATGTTATTATTCAACATATATTTATGTTTCCTGTATGTGTTATATATCAAAAAAAATGTAGAAACATATATTATATCGCTTGTTTGATCATTTTCGAAATTACTCTTTTACTTTATACGATATATGTTGGTAATATATATTTATACAAATATATATATAGGAATATAGACGTAGAAAAAAGTTGCAATATTAAATACCATAATGTATAGTAATTTTTAATATAACATTTTTCTCCGCGTAGTGTTAATAAGATGTCAATAGTTTAACGACAATAAATTGCCAATATACATTCGCAATATATGTACTTGATTTAATTAAGGTATATTTATTTGATTATTGTTATTACATTTGTTAAGCTTCTAATAAAGGAACAGAAACGTTTGATTATATATGTATACAATGAAACGGTGCGAAGCATGAAAAAAAGTACGAAATTTCAGGTAGATTATCACCTTTAATAAATTGAAATAATCTTAAGTTGTTCATTCACGCAAATGCGATAAAATATTTCAAGAATAAAAACATTATTTTGAAAAGAGAGCATTGTATCTAATAGCGTAATATTATACAAAGCTCGGATACTAAAGCACTGAAAAGTAGCACAGAAGTACGGCTTCCGTCGCTTCTTATTGAGCGAATATCGTGCAATATACAAAATCGACCAGACTATGCTTAAATATGCAGCATTCCATTACCTTTTGAGAAACTAACTAGATTAAAATTCTGCAAAGAAATACATATGAGCAAAGTGTTTTAAGTAATTATTATTATAATTATTATATTGAAATGACTGTCACGTGTTATATATATATATAAATAATTGAATAATAATAATATTAATAATAATATAATAATAATCCATTGTTATTCATTATTGCAGTATTTCTTTAACGTTGAAATTACATGACGTTTTTTAGTACAGTTTAAGTCAGTTAGTTTGAATTCTCATGCGTTTATGAAGAATAAAACTATTTCAATTCGTTATAATATATGCATTACTACGCATTGATCTAGATGAATACATTTAGAATTGTAATTATTATAGTTGATCTCCATTGACATAAATAACTTACGTGAGAAAACAATTTGATTTGAATAAATCTTTCGATTACAAGCAATCATGGAATAAATATATATATATATATATATATATATATATATGTGTATATAATATACAAAATTTGTATATAGTCATCTATTTATATACATATTCGAAGCAACAAACTTCATTTCGTCTAATTTGTTAACACGCGTGGTTTCAAGTTTTACTAACGTATATATAACGTTTACGTATGTATACTTATACGTCATAAAGTTTGATCCAAAACATCATTTTTCAAATAATGGTTTGACACATTTATAAATTTAAACTGAATCGTAACAAAAATTGTTTAAAAAAAACTTGATATTTAAATGAAATATACCGGTAAATATTTGAAAGATTATGTATTGAATGTTTTATGATATAAATTAAGCATAAAGTCTCCATCAATCACCAATCGAATGCTGTCGTTGCTTGATAATACTTGAATACTAACATCGATTCTATACCACCACTATATGACTGCTCTCATTGTTTGTATAGATGAATACATAGGCGGAATGGAAATAGAACTATTATCACCAAATTAGAATGACTTTAATTAAAATAATGAAAACATATTATATTAATAACGAAATAGACATATTGTGAGTTATGCAAAAGTATTATTTATTGCTCCGCGTTTATGAATAGATTTGATAATATATATATATTTATATATATATATATGATATTATTGTGAAAAGTGTATATTTTGGATCAATTTGTATTTTGAATAATAACAAGATATTTTCGTCAATTCTTATATTAATATAGTAATGCAATTATACGGAATTATAATATTAGTGATTGAAAAATGAATTTACAAAATTATGAAGTAAGTGATCTGAGGTGCATTCAAATTTAATATATAAAAACATCGGTTTACTTTTTCTCTGTTTTAAAATGTATGTTATTGATAATCCACTGAACACTTGTAATTTTTACGAAATACTTTTTATGTATTATTTATATTATTTTATTTCACTTTTATGATATAATAGATTGAAAATATATAATATTTGTAATGAATTGTTGATGTTACACAGTCACGCAATTTTTACCATGTGAAATATAAAAAAAGCTAAATGGAAGTTTGAAAATGAAAAATATAATACAAAATGTAATTAAAATTATGTTTGAACATAATTATATGACTAACAGAGCCGTAAAGGTTAAATGTCAAGCACCCATTTGTCATTCCATTATATTAATATATATTTTTATATGTGTTTGATATGAATTAATACATAATCCATCTTTTAAGCATAAATGAACAGAATTCCATTTGATTACTCCAAATCACGATAAATTTAATTATTTGTACAAAAATATAAAATATAGAATTTCTGTAAATTCTTAGTTGTAGTCCAAAATCAATTAATCAAAATGAAATGACATATAATATAATTAGGCTTAAACTATATATGTATTGAACAAGATTACACCAAAATTATCATTTTTAATCAAAATTATCGGCTCATTTTTATTAAGTATTGTATAAACTTGCTAATATATATTTTTTTAAATTAAACCAATACAATTTTTAAACGTTAAAATCTTATTAGTTATAAGAAATAACAGATGCAGCCTTTTCATTGAAAGCTATTTATGCTAATCATATTTCAAAAAAGTGCAGTGTCGATAACAAGTACTTCGACATCCTTTTAACGATTGCCATTGCAAACACGTAATCAAAATTCCTCGTGACTTGTGCACACGCGCATTTATTAATTTAATAAAATAATGCAAAAATAATTGATATGACTCATATCCTATTATAACCATCACATTGAAACATCCATTTTTTCGCTGAATATAACCTTAGAAATATATATATTTGAATGACTTTATATAATAGCATTATATATATATACACGTATGTAATATATTACTCTATATATAGTTTATTTATTTCCGACATTGTCCAAGAAAATATTAATGGTTAAAAGAATAAGTTACATACAAAGTTGTGTTGAATTTCAATTACTATGTATGTTTATATATGAAATTACATCATGCATCATTGTAAACTCATATCATTATATTTCAGTATAAGTTTCATTTCATCAAAAAAGTATTTTATGATCGATATTCTTTATATGATCGATACATATTCTGTACACTAGATTGAATAATACGTAAAATGCAATTGAGACGTTTCATAGCAAGAAATTTATTTTTGTGTTATTACATCAAACAGAAGTGCAAGAAAATCAAGAGTTTTGTTATTTTCTGATCCATGTGCTGCATATATACGGTTAGCCGGTTTGTCGCTAAAACTCCATGGCTATGCACAGTAACACCGTCATCTCAATGGAATGCATGTATAATGGCAATTGCTTGAACTACGAACGTACTGTATTTCTCATGTGAAGTGATATAATAATTTGTTCAACAAATTATGCTAGAGGAAAATAATAATATAAATATATATATTTAATACTTTTATGTACGGATGTTGGTACTTTTACATGAAACGTGTGTTATATATATTTGTGAACTTTGAGTTTTAAAGATAGTTAACCACCCAAATTTTGAGATCTTTATTATTTAACGTGATGCTTTCAATGTTCATATTAATATTTTAAACGATCGGAAGTTTATGCAACATATTCTTTATTAAACACTAATTTAGATTCTGGACAAAGTTTAAAACTTATTCTATCAATTATGTACAAATACAGTTCCTTTATTTTCTCTTAAGTTTGGTAATGTATAGGAAAACTTTGAATATTTTTGAATCATAGTTTATACTGCTATTAAACGCTCTATTATGTTATTTACGTAGTTACGTGATTACATTTTAACCATTTAATTAGTTGCAATACAACGCAATGAACAGTTAAATATTTATTAAAAAGTTGATATTAAATAAAATGGTGATACAAGTTTTGTAAACTTGGCCAATTTATTTGTTGGACTTTTTAATATAAATCGATACAT
>JABFQC010002464.1:0-16071 GCA_022817085.1 Psilanteris sp. ZL-2020
TATATATATATATATGAGTCAGTATCAAATTCCATATTTAATCAAAATCCATACTATAACTTGTATATCTATATTCACAATAGTTATATGTATACCTGTCATGGTATGGATTTTGGTTAAGTATGGAATTTGATACTGACCCATATATATATATCCACAAAACGTCGTGTTTAAAATATATTTTTAATTTGCATTAACCAATTGTGGGACAATACTATATTATTAAAATCATTTACGGCAACGCGATCATTTCGCGTAAGAAAAAGAGTGTGAATTCCTCGGATGGTACCATAACCTCCAAAATGTTCGAGCTCACAGTTAGACGGTGTTTTTGGGCGGCCGCTCTTGCCGAGCGGTAAAAAGTCTGGAATGCCGGTGTAGACGTACGTTACGTCACGTCACATGTGTGTCCGCATGGGATTCTGCTCGAGCTTTCTCTGTCTTCTTTGAAACCACATGACCCCCAGACGGAAACTATCGTACGAGCGAGCGAGTGGTCTCTTCGCATTTCTGATCGACAGTCACACACGATCGCGCGACCAATCCACAAGTACAGTCTCACTTTGCGACACTCGAAGCTTATCAGAAACGTATCGGATAGTCGTATCATTTCAGTACACGATTCGAGTTGATTGCGAGTAATCGCGTAAGTCGTCGTTCAGATTTTAGGCTCACGAGTGCACTTTCTCAAATTTAGTCGCGAAATTTTAAGTCGTGCTAATAATGCATTATTGTTGAAAGGTGTAACGCCAAGGAATTGTGAACGTTTTGATGTTACGAGTTCATAACGTTGTGACGGACGTTTTTTTTTAATAATCTTTAATAGAAATAAATTCAACTTCGTATTCTTCAATTGACTGTTTATGTTTCTGTTTTCTGCGCGTTATGGAATCAGTACGACGAGAAGGAAAATAACCTAATGTGATTTTTTATATGGAATGTATTATTTTTTTATAAACAGTAAACACAGATTTCTGGTTACTGTTAGATAAAATGTATACAACATGTATAACACAGCACTTTGATGTCTGTACTGACCTTTCAAAACAGATCATATTTATACCGTTTCTATATGGTATTGTATAAAGTATAAGTTGTGTAATCACAGTTTTTATTTTAAATGAGCATTAAATATGATTATCTGTTAATTGTAACTGATCAAAGCAGACTTCAAAATCGATGTAATTATTGAAATTGACATTTTGTTGAAAATAAATGAAAAGATGATCGAATTAATGAGACGACACTAATGTCGGTAAGGTAGGAATCTGAACAGACATCATCAACCTACATAATTTATTTTTATTTCTGAATCATGTTAAATCATACACGCATGGGCATCGACATTTTATATATCTACACCACATAAAACTCGTAATTTTTTCGGTAACACAATAAAATTCTAAATTTGGTTATTTCTTCATTTATATGAAGTTACAGAATTTAATTCGAATGTTATACTAACAAAAATAAACAGTAACAATACACGGAGAAAACGCTTTATCAAAAAATACTATATTTACTACTACACGTAGGATGAGGCTTTTAAAAATGAAAATAATACTCTTTATTACTGTATAGATTACTATAAAATATAGTAATTTTTCGTAGGATTTCTGCAATACTGAAATTAAATATAGTAAAATTTTTATTTTCAAAAACTCCATCTTACGAGTAGTAGAAAATATATAGTCATTTGCGATAAAACGTTTTTTCCGTGCAGCATACAATTAAAAATAGTACAACAGTTACTCTAAAACTATAAAAATTACTGTATTATATATTCAAAATGTGCTTAATTTTAATAAATTATTACACGAGTTGATCGGTTTACTACATTATATATAGTAATTTTTTCAGATTAATTTTCTCCGTGTACAAACGCCATATTACCATATCATAATCAAACACAACTTATTTAATCGCGAATCAACGAAGAAGTCTAAAAAATGTGCACACCTAATAAAATGAAATATGACTGAAACCTTCGATTCCGGTTATAAACGCGAAAGTCAGTAGTTCGAAATTGATTTTCGTCAGTTCATTAAACGCCGCCGCGCGTTTAATTAACTCATATCGATTGATGTCTGTGACGTCAAGTGGGTTTATTCAAGGTGAATAAACTTCATAAAAATACGCTAATGAACAGCGCCGCGGTTCTAACGTCGGGTTCGGCGGTTGAATTCGGCACAAATACAGGAAAAACGGGTCCCCGGATTTTCGACGTTGACTCACGCGGCTACTTTTCTACCAACGAATGCACTTTGTTTTCCGCCGCGGATATCGATATTTAATACGTCCACGTGTCCGGTTTAAATCGCGGTGCGCTCGTTCTTATATCATTTTTCTATTTTTATCAATCGTTTTTCAAACGGATCGTAAACTCTGACTGGCAACGTGAGGAAAGGTGGAAGGTTTTGCGAATAACATTATACTCGTAACTTCTGGTCGATATTTTTGATATTAATTACTTACAGGTATGGTTACTAAGTTCATATAAAAAATAACTTCGGTTACATGATTTTTGCAGTTTCAACTCAACTCATACGCTTCTTATAATTCTTAAGGTGGTCCTTGAAGCGATTTTTCTTTACAGATATGTAAAGTATCTTTGACAGATAATGCAGATTTTGTTATATTTTCGTTAAATTAATAAATACGTTTATTTTTCGTGCATATACCTTCATTTTTGAAAATTTACTTAATGTTAAATGTAAATCAATTTAATAAATCATAATAAAATCAACATAATATTAAAAACGTAAATAGAAAATTCATTTTTGAAGTGACAAAAAAACGAGTTAACTAATTACGTCAAGAATTTCATTTGAGATTTTAAATTTATTATATAAAAATAATTTCCCACCATCAACAAATCTAACAAATACTTGCAATTTATTAAAAAGCAAAACTTAATACTACAATAAAAGAAAACGCTATTCCGTTACATTAGACTCGAAGAACCCCCTTAATTCAAATCTTTACTTTATTATCGTTAATTATAAAACGAAACTTGGAGTAATTTTTCAAACTGTATACAATTCTTCATCAGAAATGAAATGAGTTTGATATTCTCATACCCTTAAGGCGGCGCGTTTAAATACGTACATTAAACCGCATTTAAACGTGTTCTCGGCATTAAACGGAAATTACACGTAACCGAAGTTTCCTTACACTTCGCCGACTTTTTACAGTTTAATTGGAAGCTGTAACCGGTAAGTGACCTACAATAATTTCATCCGCGTCAAATGTGTGTCACTCGACTACATTAAACCGCAAAAACGCGGCAAACAATCGCGCGGTGGTTCGATCACGCGAGCACCCTCGAATAAAACTCACGATCGAGCGCCGAAATTAATTAATTGTCCGAATAATTTCTGACGGGTACGGCAGCGATTTGCTCAAACCGATCGTCGATGCGGCGCGACAGGAAAATTATGCAACTACATAAACACGGCAAGTGCTTTTCCAATTAAAACGCCCGATAAAGCGTCGACGTCGCGCGAATCGCACACGTCTGTAATACGAGGCGAAACAAAATGACAAACATCGATACAATTTCAATACTTCCATACGTTCGAGCGGGTTGACAAATGAAATTACGCGTTAGCGCGCGTTTGATTACGATTTTTTGCGCGCGACAACGCGCGAAAAAAATTTATGCGGTCGCCGTTTCGTGGATCTCGGTCTCGGTTTAGAATTAATAAAGATGACGCGAGTCCAATCGAAAATAATTTGCAACGTATGGTCGTACATCTGAAGTATCGTCAGTAATTGTCGTCGTGAAAAACTCGCCAACCTTAAATGGAACGTTGCATCGCGATCGCGTAAACAACGCGACGTTCGGGGTTGCGTTAATTTCGGCGGGAACAGTGTGATAATAAAACAGGTGGTGCTTTTCAGGAACCGAACCGATCGCATTTGGTTCGAGCGTAAAATCCCGTTCACCGCGTTTAACTTTGCAAATTGCGTAACGCGAATATACCAAGGCCAATAATCCATCTCGAGAGCGTTGGGATTTATTCAATACGATCGAGATCGGCTGTTCGTTTCACGTTTAGACGATCGCGCGCTTTTACCGACATCGGGCCGTTTTTTTCGCGAAATCTTGTAATCTTAATGGCGCATGAAGTAGGAAGTGAGTTGAGTTTCTTCGCAGCTACGAACTTGTCGTTGCTGTTCGAGATAACGATGGGCATGATTGCAGTAGACAACCGACATGTCGTTTCACGTTAAATCGATCAGCGAGCGCGGTTCAATATCGCGGTTCAAATTCATTGGTGTTAATTCTTCATCCGTCGCACACGAAACCGAACGATTGATAATATTTAAGTGATGGTGTTTTGTTGATTCTTTTCATATTTCGTAAGCTTCGATACACTTTGAGAAAAACAAAGTCATTCGTTGATTCGAAGATGTTGGTTTCAGCAGAATTAAGATTTCAGCACTATTTTCACCGCTTCTTTGAATAATATTAGAAGTGCATTTAATTTAAAGTAACGTACGAAATATTGCGCTTAAATTGAATTGACGCCAGTATTGATAGGCTCTGTAAACAGAATAACGTTCGAATGTTTGGAAATACTCTTAGGTTGGAATTGTTGTGAATGCTGCGTTTCGCAATGAAAGCAACAGCAAGTCCGATATGGATTAAACATTGCGGGCTTTTTCTGGAATCAAACCATATACTGAATTAGTTGAATTTGGTGCTTTAATTTGCGCGGTTTTAATAAACAAGACAATAAAGTGTTAATGAATCAAACGTAATAAATAATTGAACCGTCAAAGGTAAACTGGCAATTAAACTGGCGCAATTAAAAAATAAAAGGCAAATTGAAACGCAATACATAATCACGGCGTTTGGTTGTTTTATGTTTAGTTTTTGTACGTATAATGTAATTTTTTTATTTTAAATGACGCATTTAACAATTAACAAAATCGTCCAACACGAATAACGCATTTTTGACATTTAACACAATATACAAAGCGCTCGATAAAATTCAATCTGAATACTTTGGCATAATTTTAAATGCTACTCGCGTGTGCATATTGCCACGAAGAAACCAATACGGTTTTGGTAACTAAATGAACGAGGTTACGCGTCACTTGATCGTGGTAATCAGATTATCTGAATAGATTTGCTACTAATGTATAATTATGAATAGTCGTCTAGTTATATTATACAATGTGCGTTATTCAAGAAGATATAGAATTACTGCTTGATATTAGATTATGCTGAATTGCATTATTAGTTAATACCAGTGTTTATTATTTCATATACCATACGTGATGTTGGCATAGCTTTAATTATATAATATATATAAATCGATGAGATTTGTGCTCGACTTTCAATTCACCAAATACACTGAGAAAAATCAAAATGAAAAATGACTATTTATAATACGAGCTTGGACTTTTAGGCGAAAAACCGTGGAATTTATTATGTTTGGCAGTAATATTTTCAGATAATTTTTCTGTTAAAAAGACCAAATTTTATGATTAGTCGCTTAAAAGTCCAAGTTCGTATTATAATTAGTAATTTTGCATGTTTGATTTTTCTCAGTGTACACGGAAAAAAATGTAGAACGTATACTAGTAGAAGTATGGCTGATTTAGCTATATTCTTACTAGTATATATACGGATAGCTGCGTTAGCCATATTTCTACTAGTGTATGTTGTACATTTTTTTCCGTGTACAAATAAAAATCTTCATCTTATTAATTTTCATTTCAGGGATAAGCGTCCGCGTGAAACGCATTTATCATTCGATATTTCGCAAATATATTTCGTGATATTTATTTATAATTGTTATTATTATTATAAATGGTACTGCAAAATGGTATTTTTTAGCAAGTTCACTTTTAATCGATATTTTCTATCTTATTATACTTATTATTTAATTGTATAATTACGTAATTATACTTGCATGTTTGCCCAGACAGAAATACATGATACATTTCCTTATATTTGAAACTCATATTTCTTTAACGCCGTACTGATTTTTTGCAAATATTAATATAATCAATAGTTACTTTCATATTTACTTGAGACAAAATAAATGTACAAGGCAAGGTTTACAAACCGAAGCTCTCGGGTGACAATTAATCTAAAATTCCTCAGCAAATATTCTACCGACTGAAATTATTGGTCAATATTAAATCCACTTATGCCAATAAATCAATCGTCCGAACAATTTTATTTCAATAATCTATGTTGACTTTTGTTCTTATCAAACTTTTGAGATGCGAACGGTTTTTTCTTTGACTGAATAACGAGTACAAAGTTTAGGATTGAACTTTTATACACAAACAAAACTATAATTTATTGCTCAAACACGAACGACGGATTACAATAAAATAACGATGAAATCCTTGGAATCGTTTTAACGCATGTTGTTTTATGCGTTGCAACAATTTCTAATTTTCAATTAAAATTAATTACACCGAGTAATCGTACGTTACAATTACATAATACAATTTAGAATCAATGACATCATGTTATGACAAATGTCGTTAATATTGCTATCATGAATCAAACGCACAAAACACGGCAAAATTAAAACGATACCTGCACTGAGAAAAATTTCTATTAAAAATCACTGTGCCTGAACAGTATTCTGATGCGATGTTTGTCAACGCGTAAAAATGACCCCTAAATATCGTAAACATTGTTTTTTAACGGTAATCATTCTTTGTTGACAAACATCGCATCGAAGTACTGTTTTGGACCGGTAATTTTTGATAGAAATTTTTCTCAGTGTGAATTCCATTAATTATTAAATTTCGTGGCAAAAAAAAAGAAAAGAAAACAGAAAAAACCTGCGTTGGATCATCGACGCAAGAACATAACCAGTCAAATTGTTGGTGCGCGAGTTGGTCGTCAGAACCAAACTGATAAGTCGCGTGAAATTTAGAACCGGTGATGTCACTGCGCCGACCGATTGTAATCCGGCTAGATAAAATGGGAAAAAAATGTGACTTTCCGAGATAAGCGGAACCGACGGCTGCCTAAGTGCTCGAAGCGATCGGCCGGAGTTAACGGTGAAATCGCCGGTGTTTTCGGCCGCGCATTAAGTTCTACTTTTATGCGACGCGGCCCTACTTGACGCGCATAAAAACGTGCGCGAATGCCGATCGCGCGCGCGGGGAATTGAAAGCAGCCGTGTTGTGTGCCATTTCGGCAGCGCAGAACCAGCGAGCCGAAGGCGCCGTTACCGCAGGCCTCGATGTATACCTCGGAGTTGCTTAAGACCGTGTGGACGAAGATAGGACAGATGTGCGGATACATGACCTGCGCAAGGTCATACCTCTCAGGTTAGTTCACACCCCGAATGCGAAGCTTGGTTCGAGGTGTCGTGTCTGCGCGCCCGCCGTCGACCATACGAGCTCCGCTGGAGCCGGTCGAAGATGCATATAACTAGGGCGTTACGTAAATTATTATCAATTTATCTTCGTTCCGTGGAACTACGCGCGGGTAAGGTTATACGGCTTGAACGTGACAAAAACGCGTGTTACATTCGCAGAGTTCATTACTACGTGCAATAATTGCAGACAAACGGCGCCACAAAAACAAATTTAATATACGTGTTTTAATTAAAAACATCAACCGTCTTAATACGGGCAATTACGCGTCTTGTGTTAACGCGCTGACGTATCACAATAAGACACTTTTTACTGTACTTGTTTATACAATGAAAAAAAAAAAATACTACCTTGGATCGAGTGTATTTCATGAATCATTAGCAGGCAATACGCTTGAATACGTTTAAGAATATATTTCACTTTCAATGAATTTATAGATTCAATTGCATCAACTTTTGCGATATACCGCGGCGCGGGAGTTTGAAGGAGTTGACAATGATTATTCAAATATCCGTGCGTGAATGGATTGCTATATAAAAGTCGAAAAAACGCACCATTGGGAATTATTCATTCCGAACGATGAACTTGACGAATACTACACTGAGAAAAATTTCCATTAAAAATTACTGTGCTAAAACAATAATTGTGTACGATGAGTGTCAACAAAGAAAAATTACATTTATAGCACAGTAAAACATATATGAAAATCGATGCAATGTTTACAATATTTAGGAATACTTTGTTTATGTTGATGCCCGTCGGGCACATTTATTGTTTTGGTACAGTAATTTTTAATGGAAATTTTTCTCCGTGTATGCAAACCTTAAACGTTTTATGATACCGTCGATGCTGGGACAGTTTAGAACCTGGAATATTACAACCGTTTGATCTAATTTAATACAATGAAAATAATAATTATACAATAAAATAATACATGTTTGGTTTTATTTTCAATTTTTATTGAATAATTTATACTTACTTTAAACAATATACTTCCGATGTATGTTCAGATATTCTTTGTTCACTCATATGGTAATCGAATGTAGTATATATAAACTTGGTTACTATATGATAATTACTTTTTTTGTTATTGTAAAATTGATATATTTAACCATTACACGGGGAGAAAGAAACACAAATATTTATTAAAAGTGGCATATTAAATTTGAATAAACTGAATGTTATTGGTAGTATGCTGTCAGATTGTCAAATTTTCCCAAGTAGAAAGTTTTCAACTAACTGGCGAGTTACTAGAAATTTTAAATACAAATTCTGTAGTAACTCACGAGTTACTAGACAAATTTCTATTAGGGTTTACGTATTTATGACAAATAAGAACAATGTAACGCTAAAGCTTATGATAATAATAAAATTCACTTTCATTAATTTTTCAATAAATCGCATTCTACACTGAGAAAACAAATATTTAACAATTTACTATATATTATATCAAAGGTGGACGATACGTGAAAACACAAAAAAAAATACTACATTATATATCAAAATTTTCTATATAAACTTGAATATATTAATATGTGCATTGCCAATTTTACTACATTATATAGTAATTTTTCTTGTATTTTCACGTATCGTCTAATTTTGATATATTATGTAGTAAATTGTTAAACATTGTTTTTATAAGTGTATCACTTTTGAATAAATCCAGAACGGCGAATATATTTTTTTTTCATCAACTTTTTCGTACCTTTTTATTTATTTTAGGTTAGAATTTTAAAACTTGACAATTTGTTGTGATGAACTTTAGTAAACTGATTGTCAAATTATAATCAAAGATTAATACTATTTAATGAACAAACTACGAATTTTTGACGAATTACAAATATAATACCACACTGAGAGAAAATTACAGTAAAACTGGTTACTACGAAAAATATATAGTTCTTGTTAATATATTCATCTATTATCACAACTATAAAATATGGTTAATATTGAAACTAACAGACATTTACAGTTGATATAACTGAAATTTCATTTTCATAAACCAAATGAAATCTGCTGTGTCAATTTCGGTTGTTTCAACCGTACAGTTTTTCTCTCAGTTCAAATTGGTCAACTTTTTACTAAAAATTGATCAATTTTTCTCTGAGTTTTTGTTTTGTTTTATTTTGCCAGAAACTCTGATTTGATCTGATCTTGTGGTACATTCAGGATCAGTTACTAAATTTTTTCGGATAAAAAAAGTAAAACATAGATCAATGCTATTACAATGGTTTCTATAATAAAAAAAAAGAAGGAAATGAAAGTTACACGCTCTTAATCTAATGTAAAGTAGACTTTTATTGTCCCGTCAAGAAGTTGAATCGTTCGTCTGCGAAGTTGTAGGACTTGAAAAGTAGTTACCTTGGTCCAAAAATTTGAAATAAGACGGTTGAACGACGTTCCACCGTTTTTGTATGCAACGATATTTAAATTGATGCGCGAGGGGACAAAGTTGAATTCAAGTGCAAGTGCACATTTTTACGAAGGTTTTCTATGAGATTAAAATAATAAGGGGGGGGGGCATTCCCGCGGACCCGCGATCCATAACAAATTAATATAATAATTCAGCCGTAATGGGAGATTGTAATAGAAATGAATTAATACAAAAATTAAGCAAACGTCAAACGCACGGTTCACACGCGGTTCATTTCATTCCGTTCCCTCTCGGACGGCTAAATATTGCGAACAATAAGGATTGATGTCCTTGTCTATACTTGCGAGCGTGCAAACAATAATATCCTTGTAAAAACCTGCTCGAAGGAATTACTACACTTCGAGATGTTCAGCTGTAGAGTCTATTACTCAAGTTCTAACAAGAATAGTATTGTGAAATTCATAAGAATGCGCCGGTGTACCTCAAGAGTACTAATCAGTATTGCGAATAATATTAAAGGTTTTTCGCTGTTCAGTCCTGTTATTTTGCAAGACGCCGTAGAATTTATACGACGCCGATTTTTAATTCCCCCGATTCCACGGTTATGCATTTAACAATTTGAATCGTGCGCGGCAGATTATCATCGAGACGGAGTTCCAAATCATTTCCATGTTTCATTCAATTGAGCGATACCAATTTCAATAATGCTTTGGTCCTGTCTGTGCTTGGAAACTCGGCTTCGATCGGTGTTTCCTACTTCGGCCGCACTAAACCGATACTTTTATTGGTACGCGGTGGGAATTGCGTAAAGAAGAATCGTCGAAACTCTCGGTAACGTCTGAGCAGCTCGCAGGAAATCTGCTGAAACTGAAGGAAAAAGACAACTTTTTCTCACGGACATTAACACGCCAACCAACAAAAAGGTCGTTTTTAGCAACGAAAGCTTGGTGAAATCTGCACACAATTTTATAGGCGCGGTGTATTATGCACCGAGATCTTTGCATATATTATCAACCGATCTCGGCGAATTCAAATCTGGTAATTGAAGTAACAAGATAAAATCTCTCTCTATATATATATCTATATATAAGATTAGATAAGAAAGTAACGCTTTAATGGATCGTACTTTGAAAATCAATTATTAGCAAATCATTAATTTAATCGATTAGATTGCGCGAATTTTTGTCTTTTTGCGCTGAAAAAAATATTTGTTTGGCACAAGCGTAATTTGGTTGCCATACTTATGTTTAAATTAAATATAATTATGCTTGTGCCAACCAAACATTTTTTCAATGTACTGTACGAATTTTGAATAAACGTGATGTTGATGCTTTCATAGATCAGCACGACTACATCCGCTGAGAACGCTACTTTTTTGTTCTACGTAAACTAGTTTTCAATAAACTCGTTCGCGTAGACTTGTACAATTCAGTAAAATTTGACGCTTGAAAAATATTATATAAATTTAATTCGATTCAAAAAAGCGCAACAAATATAAAATTGTTAGGATACAATAATGTCGTTCAAGAATTTATACTTATTTTGTGGAATATGTACATATATATATTATGAAGTCAAAATGTATGTTCTTTAGCACGAGCAGAAATGTGTTAAATCCGAATCGATTTAAGACAATACGCGCACTTGAACTAATCGAATCGAGAAGCTGTGGTGCAACCTCATGAGTTATTAATTAAATTACGCAATTAATTCAAACGAATCGTCGAATTGCTCTTATAATTTGGGTCGTTACTTAATGCTTGATGATTGTATCCAGTATGTATCGCAACATAATTTAGTTAAGTGCAATCCTTGCGTAGTACTTTTAAAACACGAAGTCTATTTTACGGAAAATTACGAAACTCATACCAATATATGTATATATATCTATGTACATATAATTCAATACACCACTACACGCAGAAAAATGTTGCATTAAAAATTACTGAAAGTTCAGTAAATATTATTCAAAATACAGTAACTCACGAACAACAAAGTTTCAGTCAAAAATTCCCGAACTTTTGAGTAAACATTGACGAATGTTTGTAAATATATACCCAAAATTCATCAATGTTTACAGTAAATGTTCGGTATTTTCTGACTGAATTTTTGTTTTGTCCGCGAATTACTGTGTTTTGAATAATATTTACTGCACTTTCAGTAATTTTTAATGCAACATTTTTCTGCGTGTACCAAATCATAATTATTATTTCTAAAATGCGAACATTTGGATGGTTCCATATTTCTTCG
The DNA here is from genome assembly GCA_022817085.1 of Psilanteris sp. ZL-2020. Taxonomy (NCBI): domain Eukaryota; kingdom Metazoa; phylum Arthropoda; class Insecta; order Hymenoptera; family Scelionidae; genus Psilanteris; species Psilanteris sp. ZL-2020. The sequence continues at coordinate 11,987 of JABFQC010002464.1, forward strand.
TCTTTATTTCTATTAACTTAACATCAATTTGCGCTATTTTAAACTGATCCTCTCATTCTGTCCGTAATTTCGTGTAGCCAGAATTATTTGTACCACGGTTCACTTTCGGGGTTATACTAATAAGACATAAATTAGACTTCGATAAGGTCTGTCGAGGCTACTTCGATGAAATTCGCCGGCAATTGATCAACGACAATGGCTAATCGCGACGTACCGTGACTCATTCGCGGATGTAACTTTCTCTTCACCAACAATCTGTCGCATTAATACACCTCGTACCAACACAATGATTCGTAATAGCGCGTTTGCAACCGCCAATACTGCCTAGTATTGATTTTCCGCTTTGATTTCTATTGATTCCTCCACGTCAATCACACTTTTTTTTCGTTCAAATTCATTCGCGCTGTCCGAGTCACACTTTGTTTCCATTTTGCGCGCGGCATTAGAAAGAGAAAATCGACCCCGCTGACAAAGCGAAATCTTGCGTTCGTAATTAACATCACTCGTCTTCATTGTCCTGGTATTTTTATATTAGGTTCTTAGTCAATCGTAATTCGACGAAACGTTTAGTTAAGCTTATAGTAGCACAATTGTTGTTAAATTGTTGGAAAAGCGTGCGTCATAAAGGGCTTGTGACATTGCAATTAAAAGTTGCAATTATTATCGTCGGTTCTGACATTTATTTTTAACGGTTTGTTTGTTTTGCAAACTTTATTTTAAAACATTCATTTATATATTCGTTGCAATCTTACTTATATTGAAAAGCATTATTAATACTTTTAAATTTTGATTTTATTTCTAATACATATAAATATATCACATTTATTCTAAACAAAATTTGTGTAATATATTTTATATATTACCGGCACATACAATTACTTTTAAGTACTTCGACTGACGTTCTGCAAAATGGCGTATTGCAAAAACATGATCATAATAATCGTATATCGGATGTTATCCTTGATAGTTAGGTTATAAAGAAAATTACGTTACCAAAATGTGTTTTCTATACCTTACCTATTATCGTTCAAATATATATACGCATGCATTAAGATCGGTAAAGTTGATAGGATAAGTTGTTGTCAATCGGTCGTCGTATTTAAGTCAAATTTACAGAAGTCATTTTATTACATTATATTCGAAATCAGTACAAAGTATTGACACATTTCGCTCAAAACAATTAGGACAATATCGACGAAATCCATTTCTCAACCTTGAAGCAGAATATACGCATTATCTGATCGATAACTAAGTGTCACTACTCTTTTTCAAGGCGAAGTCTCGAGCAGCAGTGCGATGATGCAGCATCTATATATATATTTGCCGAGCTTACTCCGTACATAAAATTACATAACGCTTTTTAAAACGAGTCTATTTAAAAATTGTTCAGAGATCATTAGCATTTTGTCTTCTGTTATTTCAGACTACGTGATTCATTTTACTTTGGTTCTTTATTGTAATCGAAAAAACAACTAATTTATTTCCTATAATTTAAATTGTATTATATCAATTTAATGACCATGAAGAAATAAATTTAATTACTAATGTTAGTAAGTTTAAGCCAAATTCATTTGACAAAATCAAATGAAAATAAAATCATTGATTTTAAATTTTCATCTTAAATGAATTTAATTTTAAATAAATTCAGATTTTCACATAAAAAAATCTTAATGTCAAATATACCTTTATTAAAGATAAAAGGTATTAGATTATTATGACTGGAGTTTATTTTTTATAATTTTATAATGAAATGGAAATGTATGCAAATTTATTTAACAAAACACACAATTTTGTTTGGCAAATGTCAAAGCCTGTGGCAGATTCAATTAATGTTTAATACATTTTTGATTTCGAACACAACTGTACAAATAACAGTAGTAAACCTTCTGAAAATTACGTTTATAAATTATGTATATATAATGTATATATATGTATATATAATTATACGTAAATTATAAGTCAGAAAAGTTGTTCTTAAAAATTATTCAAATAATTATAGATACTGTATTTAATAAAAAACGATATTAAGTAATTTGTAAATCATTAATAATAAATGTAGAATGCTTATAGGACATTACTGATTAATTTACTGATTAATTATTGATTAAGGTACATTAATTACTGATTAAGGTTATGATTCGTGATAATATACGTATGTATTTAATATTATGCATATATGTAATATTATATTACTATAGTTTCATCCTAAATTGATTTTAAAAATCAAGTTACACTAGTTACACTGTATATAATTATTTATTAAATCAATATTACTGTTTAATTGACTTCTTAATATATATTATAATATCTGAAAAAATTCTGTAGTTTAAATTGTATCTTATCTAAATTTTAAGATTCCATTCAATAAAATATCACTACTTCTAAAATGTGATCTATTATGGACAGGTTATCTTTCATATAACTACAAAATAAATATTTGGAATTGTTTATAAAGCTTTACTATTGCAACTATTATTATAAAAAATTTTTTCAGCAAACACAACAACTATTAAACAAGAACAATAAGTAGAGATTTTATCCCGCAGAATGAGAATGAGTATATTAAAATATATCGGGTAAACAAATTCGATAGGTCGTATAAAGTTTGATATAATCACCTTTAAAATGAATTAAATTAAGTTTTTAATTTATATTATTAATATCTTGGTTAATTAATTGGATGAGGTATTTTAAAATTAAAATTCCACACAGCCGTAAAATTATGTTTCTAATATGATCAAATTCATTTAAGCGTATAACTAAAACCTATTATATATTATATGAAATCCAAAAATCAAGTCTAATTCAATCCATCCAGCTATAAAATTACATCTACAATTTTAATCTGTAAAGCCACACTAGAACACAAGCAGAATATTTGAAGTAACCCTATACACCATTTTTTTATGTTATGTATGATGCAGCCTGATATACAAAAGAAACCTTTCAAGATCAGTACACCTCATGTCACGTAACCTCTGAGCACAAAATTTCTAACCTTCGATTCCAAAGAAATTATTTTCCCTGAAGAAAAGAAACTTTATTTTCTTCAAGTATAATATCAAAAGTTTAGTTCTTCTACAAATGTAATGATTCGTAATTATCAAATTTAATCATTTATATTATTCACCAACTGATAATCAAATTAAATTTTGAATCATTTATTTGACTTGAGAACTGACTATTAGATTCTTTATTTACATAAAAGTTCATTTATGCAGATCTTTTAAAATTAGTTTTTGGATTTATTGTCCACCTCTTCCTTCAACGTCAGGTTTAAATAAAGTTTAAAAGAAAATTAGTTTTTATTTATATACCATATTGATACATTATTCTTTTCACTGTAAAAAAAGGTGTTCTATAGGCAATATTTTGAAGTTATTTGGAACACTGTTATAAGTATTAATTTTGAATTATTATAGTATTAATATTTGAATTATATAAAGTATTAATTTCAAATATTCGATTTATATAAATTTTTTATATTTAATTAATATAAAATTAGTATTAAAAAACATTTATATAACAAATTATTATTTTTAATAATTACGTTTGTTTATATTTATTACAATAAGTTACTGAAACTTACAAAAACTGTCGTGTAATGAGAAAATGTACAACTACAAATCTTCAATTTCAATTAATTAATAATTACAAATGAGCTGAAGATCGATTATATGTCTACCTTAATACCAAAAGTTGATATTCAATGAATCAATTTTTAAGAGTAACAATTATTAAAAAAATGATATTTTTAAAATTATTACAATTAAAAAGTATAACATTTTGCTTCTAAACAAAGTATTCTTGTTTATCTAAGTTCAATGCATTGACTTTTAACATTAAAAAATTTAATTCACACAATATATATTGTCACGCGGTACGTCTCTCTCGAGCGGTAACCGCGGATGCCGCTTACGAAAAAGTTATGGGATGGATAATTTATAATTTATAAAGGGATGATTACAGTTACCCCGCGTCACGAACACCGTTAAACAGCGCATGAATGGCGCTCGGCGCGGGAACAACACAAGGCGCCCGGCACCACTGACCAACAAATAAATAAATAAAAAAAAGGGACTTAC
>JABFQC010002465.1:0-16070 GCA_022817085.1 Psilanteris sp. ZL-2020
GAAAAAAAGTAATTTTTGGGTTTTTACTTTAATGTCTCAAAATTAGTATTATAAACAGCAATTTTCTACGTTTAATTTTTCTCAGTGTATACTTATCATATATATATATATATATTCAATACTTTTATATATTTTTAAGAGTAGCTGCACCGCAAAAATAAATATTACAGCAGCATCTTATATATTAAGATACACTCAAGTGTCTCGTATTAAGACATTATATTAAACATAAGTCACACTTGTTTCAGCAGTTAGTAATTTTTCATTATAAATCTTTTCAGTGCTTAATTTATTTGAATTGAAGAGAGAATGAAGTGTCATAAATAAAATACGGCAATTTATTAAATATTTTAAAAACATGAATAAAGTGAGTATTTCGAAATGAATACTGCGTATACACTTTGCTTTAAGTGAACACATATATATACATACTGTGTTAACAGGACAAAATATTGCACTTTTTTGTTCCGAACAATATTTATTGAATTTAATAAACGCACATGTTTAATACGTTAAAGAGTTATATGTTTGCGTTAAAAGAAAAGGAAAAGACACAAAGTGAATAAATAGTGAACTTTATACGTGTATCAAATTCAAGCATGATTTCGTTATCAGACTATCCTTTGTTCCTTTGATCCTCAACAATGTCACTACACGAGCACTAACAAGTGTCGCGAGGGAGAAAGAAAAATAGTCGAGTGAAAATGTGGACGCTTCCTACAATGCATATTCTTTATGATGCCATCCAATCGGAATTTGGAATAATCATCGAAACTCTCGGTGTGGTTGAAATATCAGCGCGCAACTATATGCTAATCAGACTTTTTTTGTCGAGGCATAAATCCAGGTGAACGAATTTCGCAACGAGTGCGCTTTTATTTTAGGAACTGCTCATTGAAAATGTAATAAGGAAACGAGATTATTATAATACGTTATGGCAGCCGTTCGACGCGTTGCGTATATATATTATATATATAAATAGGCGATCGCCGCGTAAGAATTTACGAAAACAACGGCAAAAAGCCGAGCTGCTTCAACAAATAAGTTGGAAGATAATTTATTAAAAGGATTTGAAAAACTGCCGGCTAAAATTGGCTTGCGTTCAATTTTTAAAGGAATGTGTAGGTTGTGGGCACCAACTTTTGCCATTTAATAAATATTGTTCGCGCGCGGATGATTGTCGTAAATAATTATAAACGCAGACTCTTTAATAGCCGCGGTTGCTGAATTCAAGTTAAACTCGACGTCACGGTTTAGGATATTTTGAGTATTGTTTAATTACAATTTAAAGGATGACGCTTCAAAGCGACTGGCTGCGTATCGTACGTACGAGCACATGTGGTGTAAGTACGTACCGCGCGCGCGTATATGAGTGTGTGAGTGAGGGTGAAGAGAAAAGGAAATTTATCAATTCAGTACAATGTAATCCCGTGTATGACTCTAGGCGTAATTATGCATAGTCTAAATTTTCAATCTCAATACAAATTTGTTATGCACAATGCGTTTTGTAACAGTGCGTTTAACGGCTTTGTTAAAAGCATCGGTAATTAAACGCAATATGTACTTCATTTACATTCTATCAAATCAAACAAAATTCCGTGTACAGTAATTATAATAATTATTTCGTCTATATTAAATTTGTTCACGTTGAAGCAGTTTATCTTTGTGCGCTCGAATTACTAAACTTGAACACAAACATTTATTTATTTTATTATTCAAATTGTTTTGCATCTTAATTATTATACGCTAAACAAAAAATACAATTACCGTTACGGAAAGGTTCAAAATTAACGCTTTTTGTAAAAACATGTGTGTCTTAAATTAAGGCACTTTTTGTAGACAGTTTTCAGTCGTTCACTTACAAAATCTGTTTGGCGACTTATAGTAAGACACTTGCAAACGCCTTAGAGCATACATAACTGCATGGAGACAAATAATCAAGGAAAGTTTACTATAAAATGCAAATAAAAAGCAAATGTACCTTACACTGAGAAATTTTCAATTTGTCTTACAAATTATAGTAAAAATGTACCATAAACAAGATGAGAATATTATTTTTTCCGTTCATTTTTACTATAAATGATAAGAGAAATTGAAAGTTTTGACAGTGTAGGTTGCATTTTCTTTATTTTATAGTAAAATGTCCTAAATATTTTCCTCCGTGTATGGTCTCCCGTCACTTTATACATTCCATGTATTTTTATTAATAATATTGAAGATATTATTTCATTTATTCATTGAAAAAAAATAAGCTTACAAATTTGACCAAACTAGATAATAAAAGTAGGAAAAATGAGCAAAATATAAATAATATGATAAATTATGGTTAGAAAATTCTAAAAATATGTCAAATATTACCAAACAAATGATAAAAATAACGATATAGTCTATCGTTTATTTACATTTTTGCTCAATTTTCCGCTGCTTTTATTATTCAGTTTGGTAAAATTTCTAAGATTATTTTTGTCAGTGTTTTTTTATATCAACTAAAAATATACATTATTATTACATTTAATAAAATATTTATGAATTTAATAATATATATACATCCATAAATAAAAACACAGAAAAAATTTAAGGCGTTGGAATCTTAAAATAAGACATTCAAAAGGTTCCTGCTTTGACAGTATTAGAAACAATACGACTAAAACGAGTGTCTTAAATGGAGGCATTTTCTAGCAAAAGACATAAATAGTATATAATAATATAAAACACTTATACCATCTTATGCTTACAGCGAAAGATCAATTTTTAAAATTTAATTCTTCTGAGTGTATTTGCAATATGCAATTTTTGCTAAACAAACTACGCAATGTGTACCGCGGGAGAAAAGTTTGTTTTTTGTTAGTATGCAACAGTCAAAGGAGATTTGCATATTTTTCTCGCGCTTAATAATTATAAATCTGCAGACCGAAGTCAGAATATATGAGCATTTCGTTATTATTTCAATTTCTGCGCGTCAATTCGTCCGTGACGAGATTTTTCATGGCGGAAGAGAAACGTGCATAAAAGGTTTCTTAACGCGTGTCCTTACAATTGTACTATATACACTGTGAAGCGCGAACAAAACTTTTTTGTCATCGTAATTTTAATATCACGTGTCATTCTGATTTTTATTTGACGTCTCCGCGTTTACATTAGTTCAAATAAACAACTTTGTAATATAAAATAAAAATCAGAGTTATGCGCGTTTTATGCTTGTTTTATGATGCGCGCGTTAAATCCATGCAAAGAATATTAATAAATTGTGCACGACTTTTCTCGCGATGCATGAAAATTGTTAATCTAAGTGTAAACTAACGCCGAACCGTGCTTATAAAAAGCTAATTAACGGGCTTATAAATATGTATCAAGAAAATAGTTTTATTCGAAATTGTATTATAAAACGCGGACTCTAATTCACGCTTGTTCAGAAAAGCGAAAGCAAAAAGTATTAAGCGTACACTCCAAACGGCTTTTTTCCGATTCAACGCCATTGAGTAATTATGGTACACTGAAAGAAAAATATCCTGCATGTGTTACCGGACTATAGATAGCAAACAGGGAAAAAAGGAAAAAAAATATAAATTAACGGTTGTAAATATTGTTCACATATATCGCACTTGTTTGCATTCGATATTTACTATATCTATTATGGTAAAAATCGCAGGATTATTTCTTTCATTGCGGGTTAAAATAAACTCGACCGAAATGATGAAATTGTTATTACCGGCCCTTATCAATGACTAATTTGATCTAATTTAATTAAGTCAACGTTATCACTATATATATACACGCTCAGACCGATTCAGCCATCCTTATAATTCCGGGAACAATGAAGACGCATTAAAATGGAAAAACAAAGATTAGGTCGAAGAATAGTAAATTTGATTGCATCGTTTCGAACTAAAGTGCAATCCCGAGGCTGTATATATTCGCCGACAACCGAAAAGTTCTAGCGCATATCAAGCCGTGTCTTTTAATTTTGCAAGATAGTGATTTATGGCGGCCACGAATTGCACAATCAACGCTCGCTAAACGAAATGTATCTTTGTTGACTAATGTCTTACAATTGCATTCCTCGCCTTGCGAACGTGTTAAATTCAATCGGTTAAAACAAAAACTACGAAAAAAAAGAAAGAAAGAAAGAAAAACCAACAAATCCATTTATTTACGGTCATTCGTGCACGAGACGTTTGGTCGGGCAAAGACGAAATGTTGTTAAATTGTGCGCATTGCAATTAAAACAATCATAAAAGTGAAAAATCAATACAATTTGAAGCCGCGTAAAGCGCGCCCGTCGTTTTGGCGATGCAAAGAGGTTCGCTTCGCAGGATCCACTTGGCAACAGGAATTATTAAGCCCTCGCAATAATAATAATAATACGCGCCGCGAAGTGTCAGCATCACGGAGCCCGAGCGTTTCAGAGATGCGCAAACACCGAGCGCACATTTATTTATTGCAGTTTAAGAAACGCTTTTATTGCCCTTTTATTGCGCGCGTTTATCACAAACTCGGTTCAATCAAATTGTATTAATGTTTCCCCCGCTAATGGACTCGCCGGTCGTATCTGCAATTTCATTTCAAACAAGACGCCATTATCGTGGTTCAATAATGAGTTAAAATTCATTAATACGATTACGCGACGGCGTCGCACTTAAAACGCGACCGTTTCGGTAACGACGGAGACAAGCGCGTCGAAGGCATAAACGTAAACATAAACAACGCCGGAATGACCTTTCCATCGCCATAACCCTTTAAGCTGGCTGCAGATTCGCGCGAAACGGAGACGCGCAAACGGCGCCCGCGTGGATCGGACGAGGATGACGCGATAAACGGAAAAACGCGCGCCGTAAAGCATTTTACGTACGTCGCTGAACGGCGCCATTTTCGTCGCCGCGTCACATTGCCGTTTGATTTTCATAATCGATCGCGACGATCGTCGGTTCGTCGCGAAACCCCGAACGCACGAGATTGGCGTTTCGCTCGAAGCTCGTGTATGTTATCGCCGCGCATCTATAGCCACGTGCGTCGTTAAACGAGCTTCGATTAAAGATCAATTAAAACCAATCAACGAGAAGCAATGGCTGCGCAATGCCGCGATCGGCCCTTTTGGCAATCAATCGCGGCCGCGCCGACGTTGAAAAGACGGCACACGAGCGTCCCGTCCGCCGATCAATTAATTCCCGCGCGGCTCTCGTAATAATAATTTTGCAATCGCGAGCGCGCAACGTCCGAACGCCGCGTACAAAAATAACGACGCTCGTACGCGGCGGCCCTTACGATCGAAGGGATTATAAGTTTATCCGATCGTTTCGTTTTATAAAGAAATTAACTTCGTGGCTGATTGAACGCCTGAATCCTCTCCCCGTCGTTGCCACGCTCCAGTGCCCTATAGTCGCGCCTCCTAACGAGAAGCTGAAAAAATAAAGTCAGAAAAGTAATAATAAACGCGCGCCCGGCGCGAAACCGAGTTCCGAAACGCGCGCGGACCGACAGTCCAGCTCCTGCGATAATTTTGCTCGCGCGTAGACGCCCGATTGCGTTGTTCCTTTTCTTTTTTGTCTATTTTTTTTCATTATTTTTTATACGATCGGGTGAGGATGTCACTTAACAATAAACTAGTCGAGCGTAAGACGCGTTATGAGACTGACGTACGTGAAACTTCGTTATGTACGGGTCATTTCGCGTGAAATTGACTTACTTCGCTTTGAAACATTCGGCTCTGAAAAATGTGTGTAACTTCGTAAAGCGCGTCTTTTATTCGCGGACGTCGTCGAATCTGCCAAACCGCGCCGTCGCGAAAATCCATTAGACAAATCAAATCCTGCGCAAACCATTTTTATCTGCGATTTCATTAAAACTTCGTATCGAAGGAAAGGCCAGGTATTACTTCGACTCGCAAGTTTTTGGCGGTTGAGCGGTTGCTTTTGTTTTTCTTCGCGCTTCTGCTTCAATGTGTTTGTTATTTTGTGAAATTGTTAAATTCAAAGTAATTGATATTACGGCGGGGGAGAGGGGGGTTGATAGCGGATAAATAATCATAATCGAATCGAATATTTAAAATTCATCGACAAGTGGTATATATATTTTTGCGAATTCAAATCCGCAATAATAATAATAATTATATTATAATATTATAAATAATAATAATTCAATAGATGTATAAAAATTACTATACCATAATGACTACTTTTTTTATTTGTATAGTAAAATTTATTATATAATATATTAAAACTAGAAGGAATTTTGACACATTTTTGTTATATCATATAATAAATATTGTTTTAAAGGTATAGTAATTTTTTTAAATATCCTTCAAGATATCATTCGAACGCCAGAAGGTATGGTAATTTATATTATATTTTTTTCCGTATATCTTTTTTAACAACTGTTTTGGTTAATACAACATTTAACAAATTTGTAATTGCGCAAGCTTGGCGTTTTTAAGATAGATAATATTAATTTGCTTAAATTACAAGACTTCGTGCTTATATTCTGCTTCATCGAATATTAATTTCATTTTAAATGAATGATGTTGAATTTTAAATTACTCATATACACCGAGAAACGAATATATACGTTATAGAAACAGATGATGCTATAGTCAATTTTTTGTATTAACAGAAATTAACTGATTAATTACAAAATATTTATATATATATAATTTATGAACTCAGTCGGAAATTGTAACCTTAATTTAAATAACATTTATAAAATTAAAATTTTTAATTTGTGTAGATAGAAATAATTTTATTGTATAAAAAGATAATTAAACTTTGTAATCGGAGGTAAATTCAATGTTCATGCTTTTTAAATTAATCTTTTACAGTATATGAGATGAGAGAACTTTTCATTTAATAATTAATTAGTATTTATTGCAAATTTCATGACCTTATTAGTTTTTTTTTCTTTTTTTTTTCAACAATTATATCCTCCTCTGAGAATTGGATGTATTACTTAAAAATTACAGTTTAAAATATATAATAACTTAATAAAATTGTAGTGACCTGGTATACGTATACGTATACGTATGAATTCAATTTAAAGATATTTGCCACTATTGTTAGTTTTTTGATGTAATGTAAAATATTCCCCATTACAGAAATATTACAAGTTTATGCTCATCATTTAATATCAAGATTTATGAAAATATTTAATTTATCAAAATACACGGAGAAAGCATATATTGAACAATTTACTTTATAATATATTAAAAGTAGGATATACTTAAAATATAATAAAAATGACTGTATAATGCAATCAAATTTTCAATGCACACAATATTATATTCAAATTATGTAAAACATTTTAATTTTTCAATAAATTATAACAAAAATTCCCAAATTTTTACTGTAAATCCGATAATTTTAATTGGATTTTGATTTTGTTCTACACTCATAAAAATAAATTTAAAACATTACAGTTTATAACAGTAATTTGGTAACATTGAAAAAAAAATTAAATTTAATTTTGTATGAATTTAATGGTATGAAAAACTGTATTTTTACAAAGAAGAACAGTAAATGTTAGGTTTTTAATTCAATGTTTCTAAATTAGTGTTATGAACAGCAATTTTCTAAAATTACGCAGTTACTGGACTAACCGGTAATTTTTAATAAAATTTCTGGTTAATTTCTGGAGGTTTCTGAATACATGATATAGTAATTTTTATAGTATGTTCAAGGATATCCTACTTTTGATTTATTATATAGTAAATTGTTGTTAAATATGATTTTTTGCGTATATATATATTATTATATAATACTTTAAAATTGTACAACATTAAGTAAATTAAAACAAAATTTATCAATTCAATACCTGCTTCAATATTCTTTCACATAAATACACGTATTCAAAGTTATTATCATTATTCAATTTATTGTGTTAGTTTACCATGCCCATGTAGAAAAATCTACGATCTGTCAGACAAACAAACGGACCAGCTTTGGCGCTGTGTTGTGAATTGACGATCAGTATTCATTAGAATTGATAAATCGGACACGAAACCATACTAGGATGAAGAAAATTAATCCGGGTTTGTAACTCTACTCCTGTCAACGGGATTTGTTTCAATTTTAGTAGCAACGACGAATAAGCAGCGTTAACCATGTTCATTCTTTAGATAGGTGACTGCGTTGTTTAAAATACATTTTGTAATGATAATTTATTATTAATTAATGATATTTGTTTATGTATACGGAGAAAAATATAATATAATAGTAGCATAAACATAGTATTTTCTTTTTCGTTTACGCCATATTTTTACCATAATTTATAAGATAAATTAGAATAAATTATAAGATACATCATCCAGGGTCAGTTTCGTTTATTTTATAGTAAATTTTCAATCATATTTTTCTTCGTGTATATACACACACATTACGTTATTTAATATTTAGAAATGTACAAAATTAAAATGACCAATATTATTACATCGTTAATTAATTTGTCTTAAAAATTGTGTTTACCGTGTCACTAAAATCAAACGAAAACTTGAAATATAAAATAAATGGTTTCGCTTGACCAAAAGTTGTCACTCTATTACCATAGTTATGATTTCACTCTCATGTATTGCATGCTAAAATTCATGATAATTGACACGCAATAGCATTTTACGGATGAAAAATATGTGCGAACAAAAATTTTATTTTAAAATTGATCACAATGTATAAGTTATTCCTACAAAATTTCATAATAATGCAGCGAATTATCCATCGTCATAGAAAGGGAATCAAAGTGCGGAATAAAGCGATAAAAACATTGGAAAGCGTTGCGTATGAAAACAGGCTGGTTTTGGACCAAATTTTTTTATTTGACATTTTATTTTTGCTCAACCATCACTGCTACACCTTTGTTTTGAAGAATTCTTATCTGTTTAATCGAACACACACATTAGCGCGTACTCCACCATACACCTCGTGATTCGCGCATGAGTGCGTGCGTACGTGCGTTGTATGTGTTTTTGTGTGTCTGTGTGTGTGCGCGTGCTTTTGTCGTGGTTTCGGACAAGGAAGCACATACGGTTATCTGTAGATAGAAGACTGAAGATTCTTTGGTTTTCGCTTACACGTTGATGTATATACACATACGTATACAAACAAAGCGTACGTGTATGTACCGTCGGTATGCGTATATATGCGCAGTTGATAAAAATTCGTTGAAAATGTTAGTCTAAAGTCGTTATTAAATTGTATTCGACGAAATTGAGTTAAGCCCAGAAAGTCGCACGCGAAAGGAAAATTGTCGAATCTTGGGACGTTTTTTGGTGTACCAAAAATGCGTTCCGGTATCCATTCGTCGTTAGCGGCGTGATTTGATTTGTACAAATTAAAATGTAAAATTCAACTCGAATCGTCAGTTTGTACATTCACGTGGATTATAAACAATTGTCTACGAAACGTCGATTGATTGATATGAAGCGAAGTTTGAACGCGCGCAAACTTGGCTTATGAATATTCGAGCGTGGTTTATGCAAAAGTGGAACAAATTTAATACAAATCTCGCTGAACGTTGATAAACGCGCGCAATTACATTCGCGACGAAATTCGCCAAAAGCGGGAGCCTTGTTTGGAAGGTGAGCGCGGTCTGTCTGGGCGCGAAACATAAACGCAGAAACGATCGGCAACGCCTGATAAAAACGAATCAACGGCATAATTTATTATCATCGGAATGTATCGATTCCAAAAATACATCTCTAACAAGGCCAGTTTGATTTATCACAAAAAACCGAGAGCTCGCGCCATCGCCGCGCCGCTCTCCCTCTTGCTATCACAAAACTCGATCAATAATCATTTAGATTTGCCATTAATTCTTGCGCCGTATTGTTCTTAAATCTAGTCAGTAACGCAACTTTGAACGCCCAAAAATAAACAGCCCCATCGATCATACGGGCAGCGGATAACTGGGGGGATCTGGTGAATTTCGTCGTCGAATGGTTGCACGGTTTGAGTGTCGCTGTCAACAATAATTGTCTGTTAAGGTGCCTCGCTCGACGGCGGAGCCGAATTGGCTGGAGAGACTCTGACAGGAGGATGTAAAAGGGTCGCGCACGCGGTCCCGGTGTCGTGCAGTGGCGTCGAGTCGTTGCGAACTAGTTAACAAAATATTATCTTCGTGTATATTTGAGCAAGGATAAAAGCTCGTCGGCGGAGCTTACGCTTAGAAGTAGCAAGTAAATCGCCACACCGCAGACCGCGCTCAATCTTCTGTACACAATACGCAATATAAAACAGGATTTTTCGGCGACAACGTATACACACGCGCGCATATATATATATATATATATATATATATTCGAATCTTTAACTAAATCGATGAATTCAGTTGCGCTTTATTGTATGTACGACGTTAGCCGCTTGTGCAGAACGTATTTATGCGCTCATCAATTGGCAAACGAATCCATTTGCATGAATTGTTTGCAGACAAATTAATTATTGAACAACTGTGCAAAAAACAGAACAATTCTTTTGAGACAATGGTGCAAATTGGTATCAGTTGTAACGGCACGAGATATTATTATATAAAATTCGGAATGAACGGAGGAGGTGGAGGAGCGAGTCGAACCGTTGTGGTTGCCGTCCCATCGCGTATCTAAAATTAGCACGAATGCCCGTTGAAAGCTCCGTCTTTTTCCGGTGTATCGAGTGGCTTTTTGCACCGGCGTTTGCAAAATCAAATCGCAATCAAATCATTTATTCGGCGCGATTTTAAAAGAAGCGTGGCGGTAAACATTGGGGTCAACCGGGTCATGGGATTTCCTGCGCAATTATAATCCATGGTGTGGCCGTTGGTCTTCCAGCGGTGGTCTTTGGCTTTGATTTCGCAAATAAAAAAATAATAAAACAAACAAACAACTCCTTTGAATATCTACAAATTATTTATAGTAATGTATTTAAATTTATTTTTAGAACAATGTGAAACGTTTTTACGTAAAGGTCGTGCTGTTTTCGCAAAATGCAGTAGTTTGTCGGCTAAATTTATTCCAGTAATTCGAGCGAAAAATTTAAAATAATTATCTGCGAACAAATTTACATCCAACGCATTGATTTGAGTTTCAATTTTTAGCATGCAAATTATGCCCGTTTTTTTCTGTTTTTTTAACGTACAATTTAATTGTATAGCAATTGATTTCGAATTAATGGAATTTATTTATGAGATTTGTTTAATTATGAGAGGGGTTCATTAATGATCGATCGACGAGAATATGTTCGCTGGTTGGGATGAAATGAACACTTTGTGTAATTAGGATTTTCGATAAATCTTAAACAATAGCTATAATAATAATCAAGCAGAATGGCTTGGTTTAATACACGAGAGCAAGCTAACTGGAAAACGCAAACTAGTAGGAACAAAAAAAGTGTCTCGACAGAAAACAGCAAATTAAAATTAACACTTTCACTCAGAAACTTTTGTATACATTTATTTTTACTGAAAAATTGTAATTTAGAGTTTGAATCACTCATTCCGAATTTGAGGTCAAAATTTAAAAATCCAAAATGATAGATAAAACGTAAAAAAAAACAAAAAAAAAAAAAAAGAAATATACTGTAATTTGTAATGACTATATTAGCAAATGCAAATCTTAATAAATTCGATAAAAATAGACAAATCTTTACTTTTTCAAAACTCGTTTTACAAACTATTCATAACAATGAGTATCCTGATTTTAATAAAAAATTTGTGACTAAATAACTAAAACTGAATTTACAATGACATATAATAATAATAATGTATTAAAACCGCAAAAACAATAAAATACTAATAATTTTAAATTAAAGTTTAATTTGTAAAAAATATATATGTTGAAAGACAGGAAAAAAGTTTCTTGTTTTTTTTCTTATAATATTTTACAATTATATTACAAGATATAAAATTGATAATTAATGTTAGTTGGTGCAAATCAGTGTAAACAGTAATTTTTTTTTTGAGTATAAAACAGCAGCTTAGTATTCTTGTATTTTATTAAAATTACATTTAAGAAAAATAATAGTCTTAAACTTTATATATACCTAATTAATTTGATATTGTACGCATTGTAATGTGGTTTTCGAATAATTTGACACAAAATTTATCATTCTTGTACGCTTTGGTCTGCCGTATTACCTCAAATCTGACCTAAAATTTGTAATCAGACTCAACAAATACTCAACTACAGTATTCGACGAAAAACTTATTTTTGTACGAATAAATATAACAACTAGCAGAACATATATCCCGTCTTAAATGAAAGGTTTGAAAAGGCCGACTCGGTTGAACCCAACGTTAGGACGAACTGTTCGCCACAAAACCTGCAAACCCAATTATAATCCGCAGGATCGGTACAAAACTATAAGCTCAATTTCATCGATGTTTACAAAAGTTTGTATAGTTCGTTCTTAAGATTAACAATAAAACGTATGTACGCGACCGGAGTGCATAACAAGCGACAGACCCCCGTGACAAAAATGGCATCTATGATTGCAAAAAATAATTTTTTGCAGCACTACGTGTAACGGAAAAGAGGAACGTTGCAATCGGGCCGGCGAAAAGTTTGATTGTTGCAAGATGCCGCGGAAGTCGAGCAAGTCTCTTCTCGCGCGGATTATTGATTCTTTTTGTCGTCGAAAAAGGTGTTGCTCCGAGCGTCGAATGTGTATACAAAATTGAAAAACAATGAACGCCTAGAAACTCTTATCCGAACGCTACAAAAACGCTGTTGTTGCGCTCTTATATTCTTAATGAAATGACGTCATTTGCGCTAATAATCCTTATCAGTTTTTATCACACGGAGATAAAATATTTGCCAAAATAGCATTCAATAGAAGGTGACTAGATACGTTTCATTTCGGTTACTAGCTTTGCTTTATCGTAACGGTATCGTACGTTTGTTTTTTGGTTTTACTTTTTTGTTTATCTTCTGATTGTTGGTTTGACACTCGCGTTAAATTAAAATATCTCTCATATACTTTCATTATATATAACTCTAATTTGTGTCGCTATTAATACTTAACAATACGCATTTTAAGTGATCAATGTGTTCTCAATTTGTTTGGCGTTCGTATTTCGTCCATGAGTTGCATTCCAGAAGTGTCACTTGCCATTACCTCGTCGCTTCGAGCGTCTCAAAAAATGACGGCATTGCACAAATTTTGTCATCAAGAATTCCTTCAAAAGATGTTATTGATTACCAAGTTAACAATGTAGATTGTTATTTTAAGAATCCAGATTACTATCGTCAACGTCAATTCAAGTTTCTTTTTATTTGTAATTGATTTGTTGGCTCTGCGTTAGCAAGTTTTGTTTCGCACTCCAGCCACACTACTTGAATTTCATACAGTCCACTTGAAAAATATTATCATTATTATGAACGCTTCAATTTATAACTTATTTTTTACATTTATGTCGTTTGTATTAATTTCTTAAGTTGACTTCAATATATTATCTATATGTATATATATTCTCTAATTCAAATTAACAGCATATATAATTTTCGTAGACAAACATTAAAATACTGCCATCTATTTAAAATCGAATTTACAACAATATAATTATTATTATATCTTAACATCGACGTCTTAATTTTAAATATATATCTCCTAAGGATGTAACTAGATTGTCGTTAATTGAAGTAAGATAGGCCCGGTTTTATAAATCTAATTTTTGTTTACTTTCATTTTACAATGAAGACAACGAAAATACCACATTACTGGATCGCAAACAAGTCATTTTAATTGCAACGTCAACAACCTCAATTGCAAGTCATAAATTCAGACTTTATGCTTTACTTATTTGTTTTTTTTTCTTCTTTTTCTTTTATTTTTTTATTTTTTGACAGTCTTGTGAATTTATTTTCAACTCCTATATTATATTAAATGATACACATTTTTGTAATAAGATCATTTTGAGAAGTTGGAAACTGTTTACCGGAAATGGTTTTTGTCCAGCAATTTCAAGGCTGGTTACTCCCGCTACCGCTCCTAAATAATGACCCTGACCTGTATAAAAAAGCACGTGCCGAGCGACTACCTTCAATTGCACAGTACGAAAACGCGACTCGTGATACTTCTGAAATGTTTGACCGATTTCTATCTTTCTATATCTGCCTCTTTCTTTCCTTTTTTTTTAACTCTAATCAGGAAGCAAAATAGCAAAATGCGAGTGGTATGATCTAACTCGCGATGTCATGAGAAATAGTGTCTGGCATAAAACAAGTTGCAGCATGTATTAAAAATTTTGATTTTATCATTTCCTAATTATTTCAAATTATGCTATAAAAGGGATTTGAATAATGATATATATAATTACAACCAATCATTTACATATAACGTATTTAAAAGTTGAAATTATCAAAAACTTAACGCTAGAGATATACAAATCAGTTGAGTTTAAAACAACAATTATATTTTAATACAAACTAAGTGAATAACTAAATAACATTGTCAAACTTTTCATTATTCAAACCTCTAATATTTATATATTAATTTCAATAGGAAATACACATATATATTTTAATATGCTTAATTAAATATTTTGTTCGTTCCAGCATTTTACTTTATCATTGTTAAAGTATTTAATATAATCTACATTTGTATAGAAACCCTGTGCGATAAAAAAATTGAATTAAAAACATAAATCAACTAATAAACTCGTTATACAATATTCAGTATCTTTTAAACCGACATTAACTATATCGAATCGATGATATAAAATACATATTTTCTTATAATATACTTAAAACAACGCAATACATTTTTACAGTAAATTACTATTATTTAAAAATGGAAAAAAGATCATACTTCATTATCAAACCCTTTACATTGTACTTTGTACGGTTGTAAAGAGTTCTTTAGTATCAGTAAAAAAGCATTCATTCGTATTAATGAATGACAAAATTGTTCATGGATACGTTAGTTTTGAAACTACACCAGACACCAGAGAATATATTTTGCCAGGAAACAATCACAGGTTAAAAATGAAAAAGATGCACGTATATATGCACATATATACATTAAATGTATATATAACAATATACGTGTAGCAATATTTACATACATTCATAAAACACATACATCTGTAGGGTTAAAAACGTTTTAACTTGACATGCTTCATTTTTACATTGTGGAAATATTTAATAATAATTATTTTAAAATTGAATACTCATCATATTGGACACATTAGTCAAATACTTAAAACCATAGGTTTACCATTTTATGCATACGTAACATTGTTGATGCAGCTTCTATATTAATTTGTTATTTTCTTTCATTTTTCCACGCTGTTACAAGAGTACTTATTTACTTTTGTGCACTAAATAGTCCAATCCTTATCTAAAGTACTTCAAACCTGCCACAAGGAGGAACTTCTCTATAAAGAGTTCAGAATCGAGGACGGCGATGTGTGCAGCACGACCAATCAGAGCATTTGCAGTTGGTGGCAACGCATGGTGAACATCATATCTGACCAGACTTACTCCAGGAGCAGACATTATGGGTAACAAGATATTATGCACCATTTCTTTATAGGCTGCTCCTAAATGTCGAAAATGAAATTATTAATTAATTTTTATTGTTAAGATGTTGATAACGTATGTTTTCAAACGCTTCATATTGTACCTTGTTCTGTTAAATCTCTAGCAGCAGCTTTACAAAGTTCTATACGTGCAGAATGGAGTGGCACATAACGATCTTGTGCGCTACCACACAACAGGACGTGTTTAAATTTGTGCAGATTACTCTTTTGACTCAACTTATACATAAAAGTTCCACGCACTTCTGAAGGAGAATCTTTCATCGCCAATTGCAAAAGGGATTCAGATTTTTTCCATTTTTGCATAAACCACATTCCTAATTTAAAACATAAATTATGTTTTATTTTTTTATCAATAATCTTTTATTCTAATTTTTAATTTGTAAATTAGATTTTTTTAATTACTTTTAGTTTTTTTTAAACAAAATTAAAATTAAACTAAAAATCACATAAGATTTATATTCACACAAATCATAATAATTGGTTCTAATAAAGGAAATAATAAAGAAAGATTTTCAACAAAAAGGGGAACTTTAAATAATTGAATCTAATTACCTGCATTGACAAGCCCACTAGTGTTATAT
>JABFQC010002466.1:0-16069 GCA_022817085.1 Psilanteris sp. ZL-2020
CTTCACCAGTCACCCATTCAGATAGTGAACGCATTCAATATATTGCTTAACTAGAATAAATACTGCTATTATTAATTATTTCAACATACCTTACTAATTTAATAATTTGCATATCTTGCAATAAAAACACGTTCTGCTTAATTCGAGGATATAGCGTCGAATATGAATATATATTTAAAAATATATTGAGTAAATATGTTGAGTAAAAATCAACGTTATAAACATATTAAAATATAAAAAGATATGTTTTCTTATTATTTATCTTATTATTAGACATTATTTCTAAGTTTTTCATGAAAATGTTTAGATTTAAGTCGCTTGTTTTAATAGAGTTTGGACACTGAGAAAAAGTTCGTATAAAAACTTCTTATTCTTCGTAAAAAAATCTTATTTTGATTAATTTTAGCGCATTAATTGGCAGTTTTTAGTGTTTTATTATTTTTTGAATTTTTGATTTTACTATCACTGAGAGAACACGATTGCAGAACTAGCAATCTGGATGTCACAATCCAGATTGTTGGAGATATTATTTAATCTTTATATTTTTAAAATGTATTTTCTTTATATTTTATATATATACTATAGTGGATATCTTTGTAGAGAATATATGTTAAACAACTTTGGTTTGGAAAATTTTAATACTAATAACAATTAATGAAGGTTTATTTAATGATATTTAAATAAGAAAATTTGTGTTTAATATAAACATTATATTATACTTTAAATGTTTTATATTTATGTGTAAATTACAAATATTGTATTGGTATATTTTTATGTATTTAATACTTTTCTAGATTTCTATTTTAGCAATATAGTTTTCTCAGTGTAAAATAAAATGAACTGAGTATAACTGTATATCTTTTTAAAGAAATTAATTTTAGTGTAAAGTTGTCATTTTGAATGGAACTGTGTTTCGTCCTGTAATACTGAACTAAACAGTAATTTTTATGCCATTTTTTTCTCTAAGTAAATTTTGAAAGTTTTCCGATTTTAAGAACAATAATGCACGACATGTGTACATAATATATTTATTTATATATGCATACAATGCGTATCGAATTTGAAATGTAAATAGATATTACGTTAGTACCCGCGCACAATTTAATCCTACTTGTACTATGTATTTTATAAAGTAAAACATATAGAATGAGATATAAACATTTTGTGGTGAGCCACATTAATTCAAATGGAACACTATAAATTTTCGTCGCACTCTATCTACACCAAATAGTTGCAGGATTCAACTTTAAGCATTACTGAATAAATTGCAATCTATTGCATTAAAGTTTGCCACAATTATTTTCATATGCCAAAACAGGAATAATTATTTATGTTAAATAAGATATACCGGATTCAATGAATAAGTAAAATAAATGATATTAAAAATAACGAAATAATGAAGTAAAAAATTTAAACCAATTTTAAGATAATAAATCTCGAGGTATCGGTGTTACTTTATAGGATTGATTTGTTAAATTCAAATACCGTGTCATCAAAACAAGCCATTCATTCCTTATAGAATATTATGTTATTTCAATGTTAACCTTTTAATTAATGTATAGAAATATCTGTTTTAATTAGTCTATTACTTACACAGTAAACACCATCGCAGTTTGACTAAAAATAGTCAGATCTATTTTTTCAAGTAATT
This sequence comes from Psilanteris sp. ZL-2020, assembly GCA_022817085.1. Taxonomy (NCBI): domain Eukaryota; kingdom Metazoa; phylum Arthropoda; class Insecta; order Hymenoptera; family Scelionidae; genus Psilanteris; species Psilanteris sp. ZL-2020. The sequence goes on from JABFQC010002466.1 coordinate 1,652, forward strand.
TATTTCATGCATTGAAAAATAGTCTGTTGAACTAAGACACTAGACTGTTCAGGTTACACTTAGACTGTAAAAAAGTACACTTCTGTACCTTCAACTTCTGTACGCAATACTGCGTTATTTATACAGTTCTAAACTATAGTTTTAGTAGTTTGTTATTTGAATTTTTAGATTACCATTCAATTTCATGAAAATCGAATGGAAAATAATATACTATTTATAAAATATGCTGTATTTTAGAATAATTTCTCTGATTATAGAAGAATGTGAATACAAAAATATATAACTTTGATATTTTAAGATTATATATAAATTTTGTGGTAAGATTATCATTTTTTCCCCGAAATAAAAAATTATTCAATCTTTTGCCCTATAATCAGCATTCTATAGTAATACCAGTCTAATTTTTAAAAATTCGTACTTTCGGTCCAACATTACTTTTTTTTAAATACTATTACAACACAAAAATATAAATTTTTATTGATTTATTAAGTAATCTATAATAATATATTAAGTAATTAAAATCTAATTTACAATTAATTAATGACAAATCTCAAACAAAAATAAATAGTGTTTAAATACATATACAAGAAATCTAATGAATTTATACAAAACATCAATAGTACAAATTTTAACATATTATAAAAATAACCAATAATTGCTAGTCAACTGAAATATAAAATATACAAATCAACGATATAAAAATATAAAAGTGTAAATTTTGTAGTAAATTATAATCAATAACAACAGATGACAATATGTGGCAGTAAATAACAATATTCGTATTTTAGTATATTATATCGTATATACAAATTTAATTCTAAGCGTGACATATAACGTAAATCAATATCTAATAAATTAACAATCCTTGAAAAACGAGTTATATTATTATTCGCCGTATAATTATTTTTAATTTTTTTATGACAAATACTTGTTCGTTTCTAATAATTCTGATTGGTGCTTTGAAATTAAGCACAGCGAGTAGTTAAATATAATCTAATTTATTAATACAAAGATTATAAATAAACTTCAAATCATTACTCAACCTCAATAACTTCAAATCAAGATCATTTGACGCTGTAAATATATTAGTTGAATAAAAGCCCGAGTGGAAATTCGTATCATTTTTAATACAAGTAACTTATGAGTTAAACATATCTAGTTTGTCTCCAGTAATATAATGCAGATCATTACACAGAAAAAAAAGTTTGTCATATTTAGTCAATCTTTGACTAACGTAGTCACCAAAAGTATTAATATACGAACAAGCGATCTGATTGTCATACGTTGACAATAAAGATGTTGAAGTTGACAACATTATTGACCAATTTAGACAATTATATTTACCGTTGATATATTCGCTGTTTCAGACAACCCTACTTTTTTCTGTATACAAGTAAATGGCTAGTTGAACTATTTAACAGTTATTAAATGGAAAAAAGAAATAATAATTTTCAGTTTCCACTATTCCAGCTTTGCTTAGTGTTATTAGTATTTACGTATCACATTAAAGTTTAAATTTTAAGAACGGTCATCTAACCAAGTAACGATCGTCGTAATGCTGCTTTACTTTTCCCTTCACTGCGTGCCGCGCGTTTGGAACTGAGGTCGAACGTTCAAATCCTATCATTGAGTAACTGTGATTAATGTAATAATAATATTTTTCAACGTTAAATAAAAACATCCTTGAATTTAACTACAAAATGTAGATTAATTAATTAATTTTTATTTGAAAGAACTCAAGTTATATATTCTTTGATTGTTAATTTGAATACCATCAACTATAGTTTAGATGAAACAAATAAAATAATTGCATATATAAATATACTAACCATGATAAAGTGAATTTTATCAAATAGTTCTATGAACTATAAGTATCGTTGAGGTATCTAAACTTGTCTACTATGCATAAATTCAACTATAAAATTTAGTTCCCTGTACACAACTATGATAAATAGTTAAATCAACTATGTTATAGTTCGCAGCACTATTATTTATGTCATTGTAGTATAATGTTTAATATAACATTTTTATGTGTGTAAACGGAGATCATTTTAATATTATTCAAATAATTGAAGAATTCTATTTTAAATAACGCAAAACCGACAAGCAAACATTTGTTTTCTCAATATTTCATCGCTTTCGATCTCAAACCGAGAAACTACATCGATTGAATTATGTCATATCAGAACTATAATTAATACAAACACCACCTCCGTGACATTGGAACGTTGTTTAACAAGAGTGAAAATGTTCTTCGTTGGCGCGATAAACAAATACATAATATTGAAATACTGACACTGCCTTTCTGCGTTTGGCGCTGAAGCGGAGCGTTTGCACGATTTCATAATAAAAGTTAATTACACATTGTTGAACAAAGTAAAATGTAATGCTTTTGTTTCACGGCATCCGGGTGTTGTTTTGTACAATTATACCGTGTAATTATGGCCGTTTGGTGGCTTTCGCTTGAGAAATAAATGACCGTTAATATCGCACTCCGCGCACGTCAAATAAAAACGGAATACTTAAGTAGCTCGTGTAGTTTTAATTCTTTTTCATTAACTCACGCGCGATTTGCAGTGACATCTAGAAACGTTAACAAGACGTTTAAGTTGAAGTTATTTTACGATATCATTCTGATTAGCAAGTTTACTACGGTTTGGGTGTTTTGAATAATAAATCACACGGAATAAGAAAAAGCATTTCAAAATTCTTTTTATCAACAATTCTGATTGTAAATTATTCTTCATGACAAACAAAAATTTTTACATTTTTTTGTTAAATTGAAATACATCTTGCAATTAGTTTTTGAATATGAGTATATATTTCAATATTTTCCTACCTAATAATAATTTTTAAAGGCCTAATTTAAAGGGGAAATTTTTTAAAGGGCTTTTGTAGTGTTTAAATTAAATAGAACAAAGAATTATTTTTTTTAATTTCAATAAACGCTTATTATTATTCTTAAATTAGCCATCTTAATTGTAGGGGAAAATATATATCCCTAGTAAACACAAAAATATATTTGCAATATACTGTCGATTTATTGCAAATATATTTGCAATATATTTTTGTGCAAATAAGTATATCATAAATATGTTTCCCAAGTAAAAATTTGGCAAGTTTTGTCTAGTTTTGTAAAGGCGCTAAGCAGGCTGAGGTTAGGTGAACTAAACTGGTTCAAACTTGCACGTAGCTCGCGATGCGCTAACCAGAAAAACTGAACACAGTTTCACTGATCAAAATCTAGTCAAGGGCCTAATAAGATAATCTAGACGTCAAAAAATCTAAATGAAAGGATAAATTGGTCATTAAATGAATTCGAAATGGTGGAAAGGAGCGAGAGATAAATTAAAAATTCAAGCAAAAGAATGAACATTATTGACGGATCTTATAAAGTTGATATTATAAATGAATAAACTTAATTCGAATGAATTCTAATTTCTGCAAGCACATATTACTTATTTAAACTTGCGCGTACGGTTTTTAAACTAGAGGTTACATAAATAAAAATGGTTTAAGCGTTATTCTTGATATTTATTATATACATTTATTATTGTACCAACCACATGTGTGCGATTTATTATTTTCTAGTCCTTTGTATATGGATATTCTTTATCATAATTTCTGTTCACAAATCATCCAATTATAATGTCAGGTCATGTAATAAACAATTATCTAAGGATCCCTTATTAAGGTTTCCTGAACTGGTCCACTGAAGGACCCTGTCAGAAAATTTTCACAATTTTATCATGCAAGATTTACCTAATAGGGCTCTAATATGATTTCCTTGATATGGGTACATACGGTATGCCTAATCTAGACCAAATCAGTATGCCAGTTAGTTTTCATACTATTATAAAATAAAGCGATCATTATAAGGAAAACAGGTCGGGACCTGAACAGGTTATATTAGGTATACCCACATTTGCTTATGATAAATTGAGTTGGAAACCTCAGACGAGCAATTTTAAAAGCTCTTGATCGATATCTTGCATCCGTCACTGTATCCAGAAATTGCGCGTTTAAATATCATAAGCCATAATCCCGACATGTTAATTCATTGACATTCAAGTATATTATTTAACCGCGTAATATCAATTTTCCCCGAATTTAAAACTTGGATCAATTCATTTCCTTTAGTAATTCCAACGTGCACGCTTATGGAATATGTATATGATGGCGTTACATTGACATGTAAAATTTTAATTTAAGTTCGGATCAAATTACGTTGTTTTATATTTAATAAAGTAAACAACATACGAATTAATGTATACGAAGTAACGAAAAGTAATGAAAAATTAATTTGGTGTTACGCCAATTGCTGATTTTAATCTAACTAAAAATAATTTATTTTGAATAATAAGTTTTATTTATTTAAATAATTTATAAATTGTAAAATAATATATTAAAATAGAAAACTTAATTTTAAACAAAACCGAAAATATATTTGTTATAATAACGACTATTTATAATTTTGTGTTTTTGAGATGGAAACACCGAAGGATAAAAATATTGACTTAATGATGTTGTTAACAACAACAATATAATTTTGTTTTATATTTTCTTGACATAAAATAATGAATTAAAATATCTAAAAAATTTAGTAATTTGTCGTAGTTGAGTGAAAAAACTCCAGTAAAACTGATTATTATTATTAATAAGGCGCTAAGAAATTGATTATTTATTTTGCATAATATCCTTGAATATTGTGCATTATTTATTTATCAAAATAATATAATCATTGCTGGATATCCTTCGGGTAATGTGTTGAGGCATAATAAATTAAGAAAACTCACTAAGTTTAAAAAAGACTAAGTAAACTATAAATTAAAACTTTTGAACTGCAAGCGAAACAGTTATTTATTTTTGTGCACAAATTATGTATAAACTTTAACGACAAGTTGTTCGGCTGTGGAAATGAAGATTAAGTAGTAAATCATTAAATACTATTAATAATAGCATATTCGTCCTTGTGATAGATAAATTATGTACGAAAGACATGGTAATTTAAAAAAAATATGTTTATAAATCGTATGGTGGAAAGGACTAAACAGTATTAAAAATAAAAATGATTACGAAGATATCAAAAAAAATTTCCATTTGTTAGAGGAATTAACAACCTGAAAGATATGATAAAAGTGTTTAATGGTCTCGTTTTAACAGAATAATAGTCGGCATTGATATATATCACAATCTAAACTATATAACAAAAATTCATAAGAAAAAATTAATTGGATTGTGAATTTTTGAAGTTATAATTGAACCCAACCCAATTTTATCCTTACTAATACATTTAACTAAAATTAATTAAACAAATGAATAATTATTGGCAGACAAAGCGAGTTTGAAACAAGAAAAAAGATAATCGTGAAATTGCACGAAGAACAACTGATATGTTGGCAAACATGACAGAATGCCATGGTTACCAATCGCGGATCAAATTATAACACAACTCACTTCAAGTTATTTGAATTTGTGAATTTTGTTAAGAAGGAAAGAAAAGTGTCACGTGTTTGTTGTTTTTAAAATTAGCGATGTATACGATACAAAGTGAGCTAAGATTTCAAGCTAACATGTTATAAACTTTACACTTCACCTGGTTTCTTATTTACAAAGGAAACATTTCTTACACCTCGGTAACTATCGGTTGCAGCTTAACATCTATTAATGAGTTAAACAATGTTTAAATTATAAATAAAATATTTATTTAGAAATTATACATCAGTATATTAACTTATACTTTAATTATTTTAAAGTCAAACTTAAATTTTCCTAATTTTTACTTGTTATAAATAAAACTTCAAGAATTCTAAAAGTATATCAGTGCATATTTCGGAAATCACTATACTTTTAAAGCAAATTGTTTAACAAGATATGTTCAGTTTTTCCTTTTAGATGATATCGTTTGAGCAACAAAATTTATTTAAAATTATTTAATTGTTTTATATAGTAATTTATAATGTAAGTGATTTTTCTGCACATATTATATTTTACAAGATGAAACGGCATTACAATTAGAAAATTAATTACTTTAATGAATAATTAACATTAAATATTTTTCATCGGGCATTACGCATTTAAAATTCCATTTTTAATTACGTTTGTTTGCATCTTATATTAAGAAATAAACGTTAAAATTGTGCGCATAAATTTGCTCGTAAAATTTGTTTGTCTACTTTATTTCTTTTAACACAACGGCTTAACTTTGTTTCTTCCAATGACTTGTCATCCTCGCTTTCACAGTGATATGTTTTAACTTGCGCAATTAATTACTCCTGACGCTTAATGTCGTTGAACGCATCTTCATCATCTCTGTATAGGATATAATTCGCAGCGAAATAAAGTGAATTGTCTCTAGGGAGACAAATTTCAGTATCAATATAAAATAGAAAATCTACTTTCGAAGCTCACGTATGCAGCGTAACGTTAAGTTATAGAATCAAAATTTGTAAAAAGTAAAGTAAAAAAAACTTACATACATTTAAAATCCTTCACTTCTGTTACAAAATTACACAAGATTTTTTAATTTTCAAAAATAACTGCCGACATGTAAGTAAATGAAAATAACCCTACTAACATAATTGTCATAAAATATCCATTTTATAGTAAAATGATTTGTATTTCTACATTTTGAGAAAAAATAGACAAAATAGGGAAAGAAGGTTTGATATAAAATTACTATATTTACTGCTAACATAGGATGCAGTATTTAAAAATAAATATTTTGCTTTATTTAGTTTCAGTAAATTTAACTTATGAAACCTTTGAAGATGGATGGCCATCTTGTTTCCAATTTATGCAATGCTAAATATTATACAGATGGTAGTTTTGAGGATAAGCCTCAAATCGATGCAAATACATAATCAGGCTTTCGAGGACAGATCCGAAAAATACGATGCTGAGGTCCCTAGGATCTCGAATTTGTGGTTTCGTTAGATTTTTAAAAGTGGAGGGGGTATATAATATTTAATTTCAACATTGTACGAAAATGTATTGTATTATAAAGTAGTCTGTATAGTATTATAGATAATATAATATTTACTGCTATTCTTTCCATGTAGATAACTCTGTGATACTTTATGTATATTTCATAATATTTGTGTCGATATAAGAAGAGGAAAAGTAGATCATAATTTAAAAGATATAACATAACATTGTAAATTACACAGTTATAATTTAAACTTATTCATTGCCTTTAATGCATATTTGTATTGCAAATTTTATGATGGCACATTGTCGGAATTTTAGCGAAATAAATAATATAGCGACCGAACAGGTCCAATGTGCGTGACAGTTAAACGAGCAGCTGTGTTTTAATTATTCTTATATAAGAAAAATAATTGCATTGTATTAAAATTTCGAAAATTATAAATAAAGAAGTAAACCACGCGTGTTGACTTTTGTGAGCAAGAAAAAACGAGAAGCGTGACATTTTATTTCGTACGTATCCAAAAAGAAATGATTAGATCATACCAGAAACCATTTAAAAATATTGTAAGATATCACAAATAATTTAAGTTAAATACTTGCAAGAAGTGCCGGAGAGGGAGTAATGGACTAATACGGGTACTAAATAGGGACTAAATACGGGTAATGGACTCTGATACACTGAAAGAAATAATACTGCAAATTTTACCATACTATATTGTAAACATGGGATGAAGGGAAAAAATGTAAACAAATATGATAAACTATGGATAAAACTTCAATAAATGTGATCAAAATTACCATACCATCTAATAAAAATATATTTTTATTTTCAGATATTTATTTACATTTTTTTCCTTTATCCGATGTTTACAATATTGTCTGGTAAAGTTTGCAGGATTATTTCTTTCAGTGTAAGAATGTGAGGAGACTGTAGCATATGAGGACGGTCCTCAAACGCACGAGTTATTTAATGTTGTATTTCGGGACGCATTCACAAAATACATAATTGCAACCCCCCTCCTTATTTTTGTTAGAATTTTAAGGTTAATTTATATTTAGAGGATGGCTTTTCACAAACCGAATGCCGCCCGAAGGAGGTTTCTCCTGTTTGCTAAAAAAAAACACGTTTTTGCCCAAACATATCTGGGGGTATAGATATGGTACGTCCTGATATGCACCGGAGAATACTCATTATATATGCTGAATAACATTAACATTTATAATTGATATTAATATTAAGCCTTATAAATCAATATTATTACTAATGTATTTTCGCGTATTATCGAATATTGCACGATTATCTCTTTTTAGTGCTATCGTTTATATTTTATCAAGTTAACGTGCATTGTAATAGTGTTTCAAACAACTTTAATATAAATATATATATATATATATATATATATATATAGATATATTTACTATATTTTTATTTGAGATCTTTTCATAGTCCCATATATACATATATATACACATATGACCTAGATATTGTCTGTATATTAAAATACAAAAAGAAAAGTAAAAAATGGTCTAGTTTTAAGATATCAAACTTTTCATTAAAGTGTGTAAAGTAAAACATGTATTCATTTTACAATCAGGCAATGAAATCTGAAATGAAGATGTCTTTTTAAGACAATATTTTTAAGACACTTTCGTTACACTTGTGCTGAATATATGAAATCTTTAATTTGTATATCCGTATAGATTCTATACTGATTGAAAATGCACATACTTGGTTAGACAATGTATATCATAGCAAAATGCAAAATTAAAAATAATATTTGAAAATGAAAATGTTATGTTTATTATATATGACACCAACAAAAAAAATTTTTAAAAAAATATTTTCTTATTTTTAATAATTTTTGTAAAAATGTACGATTTTATCTGTATGAAGTTATCAGAATTCTTACCGTAAAGTATATGCTAAAAATGATTAGGAGTATAGTAATTTTATTTAGAAATTCTATGAGTTTACGAAAAACCACGTATCTCCGACTGCTTTATCATACATTTAGTAAACTTTTACTATACTTTGTTCCCCGTGCAGAATCGCGCGATGCATGCAATAATTATTTATGCGAACGAACAATATTTACATCGACAATCCTATTTTAATATTTAGAATGCGAATTTAAAAATCTTGTATTTCACACTCTAAACATAAATATTAAAGTTAGTAATAATAACCGTTATTATAGAATGTTATTACAGAATTTGTTACAAGTTAGAAATGGACCAAAGCATTCTGTTCTATTAACGTTTACCTGCATTATGGGACAATTAAAAGAGCAATAAAGGTGAAATTACAACAAATAACACTATATATTTCAAAAAGGCAGTCGTCAGTCGTTCAAACATTAACTACTTAAATAACAGCAAACGTCAAATTAGAGTTTAAATTTTGATATAAAGGTTGAATTTGTCTGAAATCGTGTATTTGCACTTGCACCGCAATCGTTAATTTTTTACATCGCATAAATTTTTACTCACATAAATTCGTGATTCGTTAACAATAAAAGCATCATTGGTACTACTATTTCTGAAATGTACCATAAAATTGGTTTCGCAACCAAATGCAACTCCAAGTTTATTGCAAAATCATTTTACGATGAATGTTGCATTTGTCTCTGTTTTGTTGCATTATCTGCACTTCATCTGTTAAAAATATGATGCACATTTGTATGAAATTATAAAACTGTAAATGTCGTGTGCATTGTAAAAATTACGTTGCAAGATGCTGATGGTACACAGAGAGAATGATATATTTTTACCACAAACGTTTGAGTGTACACTGTGAACCCATAGTTGCAGAATCACGCTAATATAGTTTTAGTGCATTTTACACATTTTACACGTTAAATGTAGAAATTACATACTACCTAGTAGTAATATTACAAATAACCTGATATTAGTTCAATACTGGTATTATCAGTAATATCATAATTGTAAACCAGCGTAAGTCCGGTACACTGAGAAAAATTAAACGTAGAAAATTGCTGTTTATAATACTAATTTGGAGACATTAAAGTAAAACCCCAAAAATTACTGTTTTTCCTTGTAAAAATACAGTTTTTCATACCAAATTTTCCTTCTATTTTTTATTATAATGCTATTATGAACAGTAATTTTTAGGATTTTGTTTTAATGTCGCGAAATTAGTGTTATAAACAGCAATTTTCTACGTTTAATTTTTCTCAGTGTAGTGTACAATTATTAGAGTGATAACGTGGACCTAATACTGATACTAGTATTTTACTAGTACTGGTTTCCGAAGTTTTCCGTACTGCACTGAGACAAATAAATAGTAACAGTAGGATATACTTGGAAATACTATAAGAATTACTATAAAACTATAAAGTTTTTCTATACTATATATACGGAACAAAATTTCTATTAAAAATTACTGTGCCAAAACAATAATTGTGCACGATATTGGTCAACACAGAAATATTATGCCTAAAAATCATAAATTTAAACTTAATTTTCGTTATACATTTTAGTGTGTTATAACTGCAATTAGGTCTAATAAATTTTTTTACGTAATGTAATGTTTAAATTCAACGATTGTAAGTTAATTTGAGCTACAACGTTGCTAAAAAACAGATAATACGCGTGTCTTATTTAAGACACAAAGCGACTTAATTATGATGCCCAAGTGTCTTAATCTAACGCACAATATTTTGTATTAAGACACCTGGTGACTTAAGTAAGTCACTTTGTGTCTAAAAATCGTGACATCTATCTAATGTCTATCTAATCGGGACACTTTTTATAACTATGAACGCTTACAGAATTATACGACTATTTTTAAACCAAAGAAAAGTATTTTTACCAAGTACAAATATTTACAACAAATATTTATTACAAACTTCAAATTTGTCGAATAAATTAATTATGGTAAAATAGAGGCATAAACATATAGTATTTTCTTTCTTATTTATGCTACATTTCTACCATAATTTTCAAGATAAATTGGAAGTTTGTTTCATCCAGGGTCATTTTCGTTTATTTTATAGTAAAATTTCAATTATATTTTTCTGCGTGTATATATGTTCAAAACCTTTAAATTTTTCCCTAAAGATGTAGATTTTTATGAGCTAATATTTATAACTGAATCGACACATTCAGAAATCTGTAACGGTACTATTTAAATGGTAAAAACGTTGTTGCTGGTTCAATACGATTTTTCCATTGGATAAATAGCAATAGTACTAAAGCGAAAGTCATCAGAATTATCACGAATTATCACAGCGCAATGAGCGCGTACTAAACACGGAACAATAAAGCGCGAGTCGTTAAGCAGCGACCTCTTTTTTGTGGCGCGTAAACTGAACCCCGTACAAACAGTCATTAAAAACGAAAATACCGAAAAATAAACGCCCGACGCGCATGATATTTCATACCAGCAAAGTGATTAGCGGCATTGACACGGGCGCTATTTGTGCTTCGGCTGAATAGTCGCGTCGTCGGTGCACCAACTCATGGAATATTTAAAATCAATCAGTTTAGAGAAACAAACTTGGCGCGAGGTGCCACTCGAATGAAGTACACACGAAAAGGTGGGTGAGAATCTGGCACCTGCTAGACAGTGAGGATTGTTAACAGCGAAACGAGAAATTTGCTTACTGCGAGGCGTACGGAAGTGTATTTCGGCGACACGCGCCAAAAACTTTCGCGACTTATTTGTGTATCCCAGATGAATAAGACGATACGTTATGCATACTAAAACTGGTCCTTTGATTGAGTTGTTTCGAAAGCATCGAGAATCCTTTTTGAAAAGACGTAAAAAGGTTAAGAAAAGCACAGCAAATCAACATTTTTTTGGAAGCGCCATCTGGCAGAACCAAATATAAACCGAAACGATGTTTGTGTGATTTGAAATTATATCCATTTATTATTATAAACAGGTTTTGAATTTCTGTTCGCTTGTACTGCTATATATAAGGAATGTAAATGCGTTTATAATAAATAGGTAGTTTTATTATAAATAATTTATTCAATTTAAATTATTTAAAACTAAAGGTAGTTTATAAGTTGAGTTAAATATTATAAGTTAAATTACATTTATTTATCTGAAATAATTAAATGAAATTAATCTCAGTTATTTAAGAAAAATATTACTGTCATCATAAGGTTTAATTCCGTTTTCCTTTTGTAAATAATTAATCATTTGAACATCCAAAAAAGACAATTTTTGAAGAAGAATCAAATTAAAGAATTCCACAGTCGAAAACGTATTTTTTTCATATAAAAGCTGAGCACTTTTTAATATTAAAATTAATCACTTTTATTTGACCCGTTACTTTTCATTTTATTTTAGTTTTATTTTACGGCATATACGGAATATTATATTTCATATTGAGTAATTTTTCGATAACAAACATGATAAAAGTATTTAATCTAGTAATTTTTACAAAAACTAGGTATATAATCTGTTTTTTCTTAAAATATAGCAAAATATTGATTCAATTCTTCACAGAAAAAACAATAGTTTGTTTAATTATATATAGAGTTTTTGAATTATTCCATACAACAGTCTATGTTATTTTAACCAACATTTTGATTCAAAATATATCGGTTTTAAGACACAAAAATTGCTTTCAATTGTATCAAAAAATCTGTAACATCAATAATAACATATATAGATTTTGTTTAAACAAAATCTATCCTTTTGGTGTAAACGCAATCACATTAAAGTAACAAAATTAATAAACTTTAAAAGATCGTACTACTTGTTTCAATTACCGAACACACATCATATCACCCTAACTGATTATAAATTACATATTCTGATTCATGTCATATCAAATAGACACGATTATTTGTCATTTTTCTAAATTTCACGTACGTTCTTCTAAGGCAATGTAATGGATTTTTATAATAAAGGTTATTCAAAAGAACACCGAACATGATAAAAGGATGAAAGAAAAAACCATTAATGGATGAGACCACTAATCTGAAATTGGACAGTTGATAATTCTGACACTCATCATAGTCCATCATAATCGTGCTTACATGGAATATTTCTCCGGTGGGCAACATTACCATTACCAATGGTACTTGAAGATAACCATTAGTGGATTGTGCAGTGGTTTAGACTTTCCATCTGGTGTGATAATTTATCGTTGAATCATCATTCAATAACCGCTATTACCATTACTTTTATAGGAATAGAATTTTAATCTAAAATGTTCTTTACAATTTCTTCAACAATCAAGTTTGCCAAGTTCTGACTGTGCAATAAATATCCACATAAATTACTATATAGATATCAATAGATATGGCTATATATATATTCAAATATAAACATTATGTTTTATACCATAAATGTTATTAATAGCTCCCCTTTCAAACAAAATTCTAACTGTATTAAGTTATTTGAAAATATTTGATAATAATTGTTTGTTCATCTTCATCTTCATCTTCGTTCAGACTTACAAAAACTATGTTCTTTTATTATTATTTTTATACTGTTATAATTATATTCTTTTATTTATATTGATGTATTATAAACCAAGGGTTTTTAAATAAAGTACTATTATTATATTATTATAATTGTTTGTTAGGGAAAAAATCTGGATGATTATACTTATAATTAATTAACGTACAAATAATCCAAGACATACTCGAATGAAACATATTTATATACGCTTATAAATTAAATCTGGTCATGAACATTTGAATATCCGACTGATTCATTAGATAACAAAAAATAACTTTAATTGTTATTTTTAATGAACCAGAATAAGAATTCTATCAAAGACTGAACACTTTTTATTGTAAGTCGATCAATACACTTATGATTTCAAGTAATACACAGCTTTTAAATATTTTAGTTAATTTAAGTTTGACGTATGGTTTTAATTAAAAAGGAACACCAATCGTCAGTTTAGTCACTGACTATCGAGCATTACATATCGCTCGGCGTGACGGAAAAGTGCATTCATTTTGAAATTCAAAGCGTGAATTCAATGTATCTCAAATGGAATTGAAATCTTTTTTATTATTTTTTACGCAAAATTGTATTTGTAACCAGTACACATTTACCCTTTAGTAATCCTCGTGTTGCAGTAATACTCTTAATATGAAAGCACGCTATCAAACTGATGGTTTCAATTAATTAATACTTTGCTATTATCCACACGTTTTTATTATAAAATACCCTACTCTAGACATTCTAATAATACTTAGCATAAATTGCTATAAAAATTGTTATGTTTGAATATATAAAAAATTCTGTAACGTTGAAGTAATTTGTCTTAAATTGATTAATAAAATTTCCAATACACGTAATAAACATTAATTTACCCTAGTAAAAATGAAAATATATTTGCAATATATCGACAGTATATTGCAAATGTGTTGTAAATATATTGTCAATGTATTGTCAATATATTAAAAATATGTTTAAAATATATTATCAATATATATTTGCAATATATTTGTAATGTATTAGTAGATATCATTCAGAAATGTCTAATATATTTG
>JABFQC010002467.1:0-16069 GCA_022817085.1 Psilanteris sp. ZL-2020
CATTAATTATATATACACATTTTCTGATAATTTTATGAATGCACTTTATTTATTCACTCTATTTGCAGGACGAAAATATAAAATTTGTATTTAATGCTTTGTAGATGTCTGTAAATTATTGCAACGTATTATACTAAAATAAGATTGAACAAGAGAAAAGAACTGTACAAATTATATCATAAAATATAAAATAGTATTCGTTAAATATGCGAAAATGAATTATAAGAATATTAAAGAGAAAACTTAACGTAATAAATGAGCATGAATATGAGATCATTATGATTATCATTAACTAATCTTAATGATAAGAAGATATATAAAAAATATGCAAGTATGATAACAATAGATTTGAAAATGGTGTAGTATTGAGAATAAAAGTTGGAAAAATATATGATACAAAATTGTATAAGCATAAACAAACGTATTTAATAAAATATACATATACATAATTAATATATGAATTAGAGATAAAGTCATTAATTAGACTCATTTGAAAGTTTGGAAGACTTACATACTCGCCCCAAGCATCTCACCCTCATATCTCTTATTTTCTCATTGTTTTTCGTCTGTGTTTATCACCTTCCTGCAAAATATCTCATTGTCATTGTGTTTTGAAAGATAATTTCTTTAATCATTTTTTAATTGCAAATTTGTTACTTAATGTCAACATTTATCAGCTATATTCTGAGTGTTTATAAATGAATGAAAATAATCTTAATAAATTATAAGATCATTTAATTTTGTTAATTGCAAACTAGTTATTCCGCGTTTCTAAAGTCGTATAAATTACAGTAAAATTAAAAATTGCATATATTTGCAAACGATATTAATGCCAAATGTTAGACTAAATTAATTTTGATTCTTTTGACTCGGATTTACGTGATTAAAATATTAAAATATTTGTTTAGTTAGGCTCTAAAAACTCGTTGACAATGCGTGCTCGAAATATCGCAAAAGGTAAACTCGAGGGACAAAAATAAAGATTACTGATGTTCAAAGAACAACATGACCTACATACACGAAAGCACAATTAATTGTCTTGCCTCGGCAAAGTATAGCTGCGCAAAAACTTTTTTTACAGGACAATTAGTACCAATTTAATGGTACGGCACATACATTTAAAACTTTCCCAATTTTTAATTTTACATTATCCGTGAGTAACACGAATCGTACTTGAGCGGACAAATTTGCGAATATCGCATGGAGTTATGGCGTACGTCATTAACAAGAGTAATTTATATATCAAAGAGAATGAAAAAGTTAGCAAGCACAAAAACAAATCTCAACTCCACTTTCAGTGGGCCAATTTTCAATAAGACTAATTTTGCGGTAACATTATCAGTCCTAATAAAGCTAGGCGAATAGCACCATCCTTTCAAAGCCGCTCATTTTAACCAAGAAAGCTAAGTAACCGAGGCCGTTAAAGTTTCTGTATAATCTTGCCGGTGGTTTGCTACTCTTTCCATTGCTCTCGCTCGCTTGGTTTTTGCATTGGCTTTATCTCTGCCAGCAAGCCACTACGTAAGGCCGCATTTGAGTTTTCGCGAAAGGGTTACTTTGTGATTATTTACGACTATTTGTTCGCTACTTATCCACCAACATCACCACCAATCTCCTTTCTCTGCTTACCAGTTTCTCTGCATACAACCGACTCAACTTTTACAGTACCGCGCTATCGAACCAAATACCATCTTTAGGAAACTTTGCGTAACCTTTTTCATTCTTTTCCATTCTTCGAAGAATTTTATATATTGTCTCGCCTGTTGATCCTACAATCACATGAAAGTCTACCGGTAAAATTATGTTTTTCATTTCTATTTTTTCGTTTTTCTTTTTCATTTTAATCGTAGACTGTTCGATATTGGAATTGAATTAATTATTAATGAAGTTAATTGTTTAATTACTCTACAATTACTATTAATAGTAGGAGAATGAATAACATACTGATTTGTATTCATAATTGAATCTATTATTAATCAAAATAAATAAAACAGTGAATTAAAATGTCGATACGAAAATGCATGAATTATGTTTTTTATAATCTTTTTACAAAGTATCCATGACATACAGGCAAAAATATTAAGATTTTTGTTCTTTATCAATATACATTTGTTTTCTTGTTTGTTAAAACTGCAAATAATAAAATTTTGCTAATTGCTGCAATTTTTCGCACGTTAATGGAAATTAACATAATTGTAATATATTCTTTTAAATATAAAACTAATTCATGTTATAATTGCATGCATAACATATATTAATCGTAATTATACATAGCAATGGAGACAAGACAATTTTGAATTTTCGTAATAATTCTGTTTGTACAAGCTCGAGAAGCCTTTGATTTAACGATGAGATTTTTTCGCATTTACGGATTTGTGTACCGTTCGCACGGATTTGATTATCGTGAAAGGAAAGCTCTGCAAGACACATTTCGTCAAATAAATAGACTGAAGCATAAAGATACGTGCGAAATATTTGGAGATATCTTAATGGACGTGTTTGCGTCGAATAATCGATAGCTTTGGATTGCACCCCGCAAAACTAGCATTTCAGAATTGAGCCTAGATCGGCGCTTCTCGTACTTTAGACGACTACTCGGTGTGGCACGCCGAGCCAAGCCAAGATTTGTAGTCGCGGCATAAATTCAAGCTTTCGCCCTTTCTCGACTCACCCTAATAGATTGGTGGCCTCAATAAAGACGACCACGACGTGAGCAAACGTAACCATATAGTCCCAGAAAATGCGAGCAAAGGAAGATTTTTAAACAGTAATGCAACGACATTACAGCTTTAAAACTAGACTAGGAAAAATAGAAATAATATCCTTATCAAAAAGAGTGTTTTCCCTGTCATAATCGTCGTTTAACGAAACAATTCTTTGGCAACAATAATTCCACGATTAATAATCGTTAATTGTTGTGAAATGTACCACATTTTCGTGCACTTATACTTTTCATTGTAATTACGTATAATTGTAGCAGTTGCGTGTTTTTGTAATTATATATATATTTTATCCGTTATTTATATAACACACGCAATTGAGTAAATCAGTTTTATATTAGACAACCAATTGTATGAAATTATACGAGAGTTTATTGTAATTATTTTCACTCGAGTATGGCTTTATTTTGCATGTTTATTTTTGTGCATACAAGTCGGGTCATAGTTATAATATTGTGTGTAAATAATTTAGTTCGTTATAATAATAAATAGTTGTAATTAATTGAATATATTAGAATTATTATACTATTATATGCGAAATTGTTATTTCTTGTTAGGATTATAAACTACAAATTAAAAATGATATTCAATTTGATTGGAAAAGTGTCAAAATTACTGACATATATGGAGAAATAATTTCCGTAAAAGTTTCACATCCCAAATATTATTTACAGAATCACGAAGACGCAATTACTCGCTTTCAAATTAACTACAATACATTTTTCTTGACCAAGTACTTATTTGTCTTGCAATCGTAAGGGTTCCAGTTTTCGTCATGCAGGAAAGAACAACAGGCACTTAGACATCCGTCGGAACAGAAAAGCTAGTGGTTTTCTAGAGGCATCGATATCCAAAGAATCGGGAAGGGAGTTTGAACATCGTTCGGCACTTGCTCATGAAATAGGTATTCGATTTGAGTAACAAAAATGAGGAAAACAACTTCCAATTTTCGTGTGCATTATTACCGTCGAAGTGTTCCATAAAATACGTCAAGTCATTCCACGCGTCTACCTAATTATATTGCGAAATTTTATACGTTTCCAGATGGAAGCTGTACTCGAATAAATTTTATGCCCACATATTTAGCTGCTCTCTTAAAAAATGTACGACACAAACATACGGTAATATGTTAATTTTTGTATAACGTTTGCAATTCGTTATTTGCATGCGCCAGAAAAATTTCTCGTTCGATAGTCGTGCAAACGCGAGGCTATTTTACCAGGGACAAATTATTATTATCATAACAAGTCTCGTAAAGAATTCAGTTATTATGTTGGCGAATTAATTTATGGCAGCCTTGCATGTGCATAAGCAACATTTAACAGCCTAAAATGGAAAAATAATAATCAGGTACTTTCTATTAACTTAAATTTCGTCAACTTAAAAAGTAATGAAACCAACGACATTAATTTATACTGACTGTAAATCGTTACGACGTTTGGAAAAGTGCAAATATATTATACCGAGGGATATCAATAAAGCATATCAATTGTCAAAGAAAGAAATAAACTCGTAATTTGATTAATTGCAGATATTTTTGTTTCGATTTTTTCTTGGTTATTAACAGCGCGGTACACTTTTTCATAATCATTTATAACTTTATCTCGGAGTATTATGGAATACGTAGTTGCGTGTAAAGTCGTTTTAGTTGTGCTTACTGTAACACCACTAAGCTACGTGCATAAGTGGTTTAAGATAATAATGACGTAAAGCGTTCTTTAGATCTTCGTAACTTGCTACGGTATGAGTTTAATTTAGATATTTTAACTTCTTTATGCGTTCGAAATATTTTATGGTTTGTATTTTGTATATCAATGCTGTGTATCAATGAACATTTCTTGTTGCTTATTCTTCCAAATTAGTACAATCAATGACGCAAATATCATTACACTGAGATAACTGCGAACGAAGAAAATTTATATCGATGGCAATAAAAAAACGTCTTCCATTCGAAGATAGCGATTAAGGTTCATTTAGCAACTACCGACAAAATGAACGCTACAAATACTTTGCTCTTGCCTGTTCTCTTCGTCAACAATGCAACCCTGCAGCTTTGTCTGCTTTTTCTTTTGATGCCACTTCTTTTTGCCACCAATTTCCTCCATCCTTCTTCTTAACCCTTACATGTCTCTCTCAATTCAATTACTACGAAATTACAACAATTTTATGCAAAGCAGTCACTGCAGTTGAATTAAAAGTATGAAATCGAAAGAGAAATAGTGGGAGAAGCAGAAAAGGGGGGAGCGAGAGAGCAACAAGGGGATAGGGCAGGGAGTGAACGACGGAGAAAAAAGAATTAAAGAAGTATAGAAAGAGATATTGGGCGCAGGGAGATTGTTTGATCTTTTTGGTGGCGAACGTAAAGATAGCAAAAAAGGTCTTTGCATTGCAAAACAAAAGATCTTTTCTTTAAATAAATGGCTCATAACTGTTAGTTTTTTGTGGTTATTCATATTCTTGATGTAATTATGGTAAATGGTATGTTATGAATTTATCTATCGAAGATATCTGTTAAGGATTTAATTAAATTCCTAATATTAAATTATTCAATTTTATCTAAATACAATCTGCATAATTTCAGAACTTGAATAAGTTTTACTTAATCAAGAAGTCGTGAGGTTTTCTATATTTATGATAAGGAACTTGCATGGTAAACGTTTAGGTTTTTTACAATAAATGCAACGGTCAATTTTGGAAACTGTTTTTTTATAATGTCTCTACAAAAGAGGAACGTGCGCGTTTTGCAATGAACGTTCACCTATCTAAATGATGAACATTGCCAACTTTGCTTCATTGCCTCGATCTTTGCTGCTTCTTTCTCTAAATGTCTCTCTTATTCTCTTATTCAACATTACTGTTTAGTTGCATGCTATATTCTAATTTTTTAAGATTATACTGATTAACTAATACCTAATTAGGCTATAAAAAGCAACGTACAGGTAATGCTAACATTAATCAGAAAACCTTTTAACCTTATATTTATGTATACATACATTCTAATTCAACTTATTATGTTAATACTATGTAGTAGAATAATGAAGTTTTACGCATGATAGTATGTTTCAAAAAACTTACTGTGAAATTAAAATTTTATGTTAGAAATAAATAATACATGATTAAAAAGTCTGATTTTTATACATTTTGGCAAAGATCAAATTACTAGAAAATATTTTAGGAAAGTTTGTATAAATTCATTAATATTTTGGAAGATGGTCGTCATTGTTTATAATATTTTCGGAACGATGCTTATATTAAATTAAGAATTTCTTAAATAGATTATTTAAATGGGTTTATTATGAAAAATATAGAACAGATTCATTTCCAAATGAGATTATTTTCGTTCAAGTCAAATGAATGTTTCTAAGTTCATTTAGCTAAGTATTGTAATAACTATTCTCTTTTCAAAGAGAATTTCGGTCGTTTCTTATTTGGCTTTTGAAACATACCACGATCGATTGGAATCTCATCAATATGCCTGTGATTCACGCAACGATTCGTTTTCCTTAGCACTGATCCCGCTCATCACGAGCTCATTCAATTCTCCATAATCTCGAAGTAAGTTTCGTTCTCTTCGGCCGTTTGCTCTCAAACTGTTATCGGTCCGATTCACGGATTCTGGCGTTATTCTGAGTAATTTGTAAAACGAGTTCTAGTTTCTTTCTAGGCAGATTGCAACCACACTGACGGCAGATAAAGCCGATGAAGTACAGGCACGTTCGCCTGAAATCGTTCTGAATTGGAGTGTCGCATGCGGGACAAACGAGTGTCGATTTGCCTTCGAAAACGAAAATTCTACAGAGTTTACCCTGGCGATTTGTATAATCGTGAAAGTTTTTAGAGGCAGCGTCGCCCGCATCGATCTTCTTTTCGGACAGACTTGGCGCCCTTTCGCCACTTTCACTTTCTGAACGTAATTGCGGCCACAAACTTCTACTCGACGAGTTAAAAGTCTGAGCCAAACAGCCGTGCCATCATGGCCTCAATGCAAAAAGAACGGAATGCATTTCACTCTTTTCAAACTTCGCAGCGCATCACTTCATAGATACTTTTTTTCACTTATAACGTTGGTAATTAGAAAACTTTCCAAAATAAGAAGAAAAGCGGCTGACATTTTCTTTTACTATGCTATAGGTGGTTTATCAGGGGTCTACTAGAAATCAACTACGTAGAAGTCTACTGGAACAACAGAATAAAGTCTTCAATCTGAGTGGATATTTTTAAATTTTTTGATAAACTAGTAGATAGAAGTTGTATTTATACAGTTTTGAAAATTGTTTTTCATTAAAATCGGTAATATCAGTAATTACTGATATAACTTCATTAACATTGATAGAAGCATTGTTTGGAAATAAGAAATGCAACTGAATTAGGTGCTTCTTTACATTATACGTAAACTACTTTGTTTTTCTTTGAGTTTTGGTGACAGTGTAGTAACATTATTCCAAGAATTTAAATGCTAGCCAAATATTTATGTCTTCTGTAGTAGACCTGGTGACTTTTGAAGAAAACACTACTTCTGTTTATTCTTCATTACCCTAAATTCAATCAAATTGTTAATAGTCACGAGTACAAAGTTTAAATGAAAGGTAGTAAATAAGAACGAGATATACGACTTGAAATATTTCATCAACTTTTAATTATATATCTGTTTTAATAGCATCATATACCCATGGGTGTGGATACTGCTATTTCTAGATATTCTTTGTAACACAGAGAAAAGAAACGACGTTTCAATGAAAGTTTCTCAACTGACATTCTTTGAAATATGACGAAATACGTTATATTTTAAAACTTTTACATTCGTGGATAATAATAAGAAGTTTACTATATGAGACGTAGAAGTTTAATGTAACAACTTTCTTGGCTGTTTAAAAAAAGGTAAAGATAAAAAAAGAGACAATCTGTTTTATAAGACAAAGCCTAAAATTTCATAAATTTGTTTGAATTGTATTTTCAAATATGCATATACCAAGTACAGTAATCATTTTTAAATAGATTTAAGATTTAGAGGGGTAATGTGGATGCAAAAGGTTAATTTTATGTACACCGGCTGCGTTAAGTTATCGGGTAACTAAGAGAATTTTCGCTTAATTTCTGAACTATAATTATCGTAAAATTACTGGTATATGCGCATTACATAGAAAATTGTAGCACGAACATACTTTTCAAATTATATTCTTTCTAGATATGAAGTTTTTTTTAACACGTACATATTTATGCACTTAAAATTTAGTATTAAAATATATACAAATGTGAAATTAAAATAATATTAGAATATAAATTAACTATTAAAATTTTGATATTCAACTATCATAAAATTGTTTATTTACGGGTATACAATTATTCATTATTCGTGATTTCCTAAATTTCTCAACAGCAATATCACTGAAGTGAGAAATTCATTCGTTGCCATCTGTAAGATACAAGCATGTTTTCCTTCACGATACTCGTGGCCTCGAATTTCATGATTCGGTGAGCTCTAAAGTGAAAATAAACAAAAACGAACAAGCTTGAAAGGAGTAAGAGAATATCACGCGAACTTTGTTGAGGACAAGGAAGATGGTGTGAATTCAATAATATAAGAAAAAGGATAGAAAACATCACAGAACGAAAATAAAAGAAAATAATTGTAGAAAACGAGGAAAAGACTTTCGGCAATACTAAAAGTCCAGATTCACTTCAGATCAATTGTAAATAACGAAGCCTCCAATTTTCTTCAATTTACACCGCTAGATAGAAGTCTGTACAAACGTGTCCGTACTGTCTGTTTTTCAGAGAAACAACTTTCGTGATCGTATTTTAAGTTTTTTTACTCATATGTCTATATGCTTCAAATTGTTGAAATAGGAGTTCCAACATAAATCCATTTGAAATATATTAAATTAATTAATAATATTATCATTATCATATTGTTAAGAAAAGTGATATTTTAATTTTACAATATAGTATACTTAGAAGTAATTAAACTACATATAAATTTCCAACATGTTTAATTGAAATTATTAATTCAATAAAACAAATTTTTAAACTATTTGCATTGATCTATCGTTTTAGATGGTTGTCTGGTTTTTATGTTAACTCCATCGGTAAATAGGATTAGGCAAATCGGTATTAAACGCATAAAGTGATTCGTCGTGATTTTTTTGTAATTATAATTGAATGCAAATGGCCGTTCTCGGAATCGCAAATTTTGCGGTCATGATGTTATACGGAACCGTAACTTTTCGTGTCACGTCAACGGCCGACCGTTTCCGTAGAATTCTGTCATTGGTCGACATCGACAAAAATTACTTAAATTATATTAATATTTGTATAATGCATACAAGTTTGTAAATATATTTTTAACTAAATAATGATATCATACATATAAATTTATAACTATATTATATATGTTGTATAAATATTAATTATTCACAATGTCTAAATATATGATGTTTATCTGCACTCATGTATATCATTGATTATTTCATTTAAATATAGTAATTGAAAATATATTTAAATTTAAATTTTAAATTTACTTAGATGAATAATAAATGTGTAATAATACATGTTTACTTATAACATAATTTATAAAATAATTTATGTAATTTTTAAGTTATTTTCATACACAATTGTGTGAAATGTAATCTTGTAATCTTAATCTTTATTATAATCTTAATAAAGATTATTTATATTATCTATTAACATATTTAAAGAATAACTACCATAATCTTATTAATGTAAGACACACTATCAACTAATCAAATTTAATTTTTATAGTATATATGTGGATACTGAAGTAATTGATTAGGAAAACATTAAATATATTTTACAAGTAAAATTGTCATATTACGCTTATTTTAAGATTTGAATAACATCAATGTTAGATATAAAGTATGATAATAACTATGTGTATATTTATTGATATAATGTTCTATATTATACATATAAATTAGAAAAGTTCATATTAATATGAATGAGGGAAAGGTGTATCATTCATGTAACATTCCAATCTAAATAAAATTATTTCAAAATATTTTTTTAAAATGATTCAATATGCGATAGATACATACTTATACAAAAACACTTCGTGTACACAATTTTCCAATACTTGTATGTTTAATCATGAGTTAATAAAATAAATATAATAAGGAAATAAATCAATTTCCTAAGTTTTTACAGAACTTTTTATATATCCACCTATTATATCAAGAATACTGAGAGGCAAGAGACTCATTAGAACTCCATTTTCTGCGGTATCAAAGTATAACACTTCGGTGTAATAAAAAATGTATAATTAGGACTTTCTTAAAGGAACCATTGACGTAGTCCCTTTTATTCAACACGTAATAATAGCGTATACAACCGCTTTTCTGCTTCGATATATGTAAAACTAAAAATATATCATTTCCCTAGACGTTTCGATCATGTGTTATAATATTTCATCGTCAAATTTTCTCATTTTCAACAGGCGATTTTTTACACTTGTATAATTTTATGCGTATTAAAGAAAATATTTTAGAAATATTTTAATTATTTACTATTGATATATCCCTAAATGTCAAACAATACTGTGTAATCAGTAAACATTCTGAATACCAAGGCACTATTTTGCTTCAAAATAGAACTCAGAATAAAAGCTTGTAGTACAGAACATTTAATCTCAAAGTTTTCCATAATTGAATATAGAAAAAGTTTCTTAATTATTGTTTTCTTGCAATGTTCCAATTACCTAAAATTGTATCATGGTCTTGTAAGTAAGATGTCTTTTATTAACTGCCCGTTTTTATTAGAATTTATTATTATTTATATAAGATTTTAATATTCTTTTTCAATTATAGTTTTAAATTTTTTCCGTGCAAATATAGTCAATTTATTGGGTTGTATTTTATTGAAATTATTCTTAACAAATGCCATTTATTATAAACAAATAAAATATTCAGATATGCAAGTTTTATTATATTACAAGGGTTGTTACATTATGAAATTACGTTACATTATTTCGATTATTTTTTTATACACTTATTAATTGATGCCCATATCCCAAATAATTAATTCATCTTATACTCATTTATTTAAAGTGTTTATATCTAATTGCCATTCCAACTATAAAGACAATCATGACGTGAAAAGTTGTTGATTTGCAATTAGGATCCAAATTCAACATCTTCGCCTATGTATTATATTTTTATTATTATTAAAATTAGAATTTATTCTTTTTTCTATTTTCACATTTTTCATTTGTTATTCATTTAATAGAAACCTATTTTTATATTCATTATTCTTTGTTTTTTTTTTTAATATTTCGATGAAGAATTTAAACAATTTATTACTATTTCTTCTTTTTAATTATTTTACTTTTTTGGCATACTTATATATTTATTGTGCTTTTATTACTGTAGCCATAACTGATGTAATTGGTACACTTTTTTATAGCAGTGCTATTAAAATGTTCTTTTGATTAAATTTACTGTATGGAGTAACTGAAAACAGAATATGCGAAAAAGGATAGAAGCAGATGTAACAGGGGTTATCACATGGATAGGTGACCTAAGAATATACATACAGTGTTAATATTATCATATTATTAAGTTATTCATATAAGCGGCTTAATTATATATATATATATATATATATATATTGGTTGATAGAGCCGAAATATTTAAAACTACGTTTTATGTATTTAATAAAAATTAAGTAAATAAATACTTATTATAATTCATATAATGATATAAATTTATCTGCAACTATGAACATTTGTTTATTTATTTATTATTAAAAAACCTTTAACAATCAAACGTTTCTATTTACTAAACAGTTGTTTAATACTAATAATATCAATTAATAGTTTTAAATGTTTTGAAATAATAACACTTATAAGTGTTCCAACAGCTTCAAAAACCTCCTTTTACAGTGTTATGTACGAGTGTTTAGTATTTAGAAATCCATAAATTACAATTCAAGATAATAATTTAATAATAAAAACAATAAAAAAATTGATTAATGATATAAGAATAAAATATGACTATATAAATTAATATATAGTACTTTAGAATATCAGAAAATCATTTATGTATTGAAGATTAAATAAATAACTTTTTATTAATATAATAATTTTTGAATAAAATATTAACCGAAATGAGTAAAACAAGAATATTATAAAATAAATAGTTACACAGCATTAATTCTGTTTATCAATATAGTTTTTACACTTTTGAACCAATGTATATATTTATAGTTTTCATTGTGTTAATAATTACCGCTGTCTATTAATAAAACTTTTTATTCCTTATAAAATTAAGTTAACTTTCTATTCAGCTGCCAATTTTTATTTTCTAAACCGATTCATTTTTATACATTGTATATTGTTGTTCAAACAATGACAATATACTAAAATAATTACATATTAAATGAGTGTAGCTTTACATTCATGTAAGGAATTAACTTAAATTAGTATTTAGTAGTTAATTAGTTATTTAGTATAGAGTATTTAGTTCTAATTTGGCATAAATTAAATGCAAAATTTTATCAAAATCGTTAAGATTACTACAGGTTAAATAATTGCGCCTGTTACAGAATATAGTTGAAATTGTTAAAATTATAAAAACGAATTACTTTACATTACATAAACAAATCACGATAATGATACTACGAAATTAAGCGAATATACAATTATATACATTGACGCAATCGATGTAATTAATTTAATTCTCTAATAATAATATATCATTTAAATAGAAGTATCACGGAAAACCGAATTAAACGCTGAGAAACAGCAGTATTCGCGTCAATAGAAATTGTTTATACATTAAACTCGATTCTTCGCATATAAGCAAGAAAATTTATTCAACTAATGTGGAGACATACATTCGCGTTTAATAAATACGATGATAATTTTCAGACAAGAGCGGTGATTACTTTTCTAACCTACGGCAAGCTAGCAGGTTCTGCGAACTGGTTACGTAGATTTCCATTTCGACCCCTTTGCAAATCGTCAGCCCTGTGGCGGTATAAATACTCGACGGACATTGCGCGTATACAGAAAATGCGCATACATCCGGCAGCAGAGTGCTCATCGGATGAAATGACAACATAAGAGACTGCGTTGCGCTGAGCTCGAAGGTAGAAAAGCGGAAGGGTTTTGAGGGTCGCATTCGCTTTAACGTACAAATGCATGCACATTAAGGAGGGAGATGAGGGGAATCGAGGTGGTAACCGTAGGGAACGCTTTCGTCTCTCGTTCGTTGACGTTCGGCGAACACAGTTTTTGATTGTCCAGGCCATATCACAACAGCCCGCGGCTCAGCGATCTGAGCTCTCATACGTGTATGGCAAATTGGCTGGAATTGTGCAGTATATAATGAGAAATTGATATCCCCCCAGGAATTGTGTATACTGCACACGTACGCGATACGAGCTCGTGTATCGTTTAGATATAACGTCGTTCGTTTTGTCTGCAAGTCTTTACCACGCTGCATCCTTTCGTGTCGTTGGATATGAGGCCATTAACATTCTTACCCTTGGGATCGGTTACTGACAGAGGCATTCTGAATTATTTCGGATATCAAGATTAAGACAACGCTTGACAATGTCACTCTATTTGTTTTCATTATCTCGAGCAACATTTGGGAGTAGCGTTTCATAAATAATTTTCTACAACATGTATCTTGATAAAGTCTTTCGGAATTTAACTAATTATTTTTATCGACGCGTACTACTTTGGTTTATTTATTGTAATTAATGTACGATTATGTTATTATCTTATAGACGTTTATATAAATAAAATAGTGTTAACGTGAGAATCCAATTTTATGCTTTATCATAAGTTATTAGTTATAAAATGATGGATAATGTGAGTGGTATGGTAACATTTTGTATTCAATTTGTGAATTGCTGTTGAACATTAATTCAATTTAATTATTAATTAATTAATTTGTTATCGGTTTCAAAATAAAGTAATAACAAACCAATACTTTTGACATACTATTAAAAGAAACAATCACAACTTTTCTATTATTAAAATTATTACGCAAATGTGAAGCTTTAGGAATGTATTTTATGGGTGAGTTCATTTATTCAACGTCTTTATTCGTAAGTTTAATTTATTTTAATAATATGCACACCTATTTTAAACTACATGATGAAGTCAATTATACTAAAGAAATTTTGAAATTCTGTATTCGCATTTCAGCGAAAGTGAAAATATCACACGATTATACTGCGTATAATTTTGTATGCTTCCGTACAGTTATGAACGATAGTATTTTTTTCATTACTACAACAAAGGCATTACATAATGCTTGACTTTTTCAACTCTTCGATTAAAAATTATAACAATGTACGCGATTCTATTATAATAAACGTATCTGAAAACAAAACTTCATATAAATGTAGAATGTAATATCAAGCATAAAAATGCGTATTATTCATTTAAAACTTTTCAATGTTAATATTTATATATATACATAGGAGTCAAAAATGTATTCGTGTTTTTAACAAATTTAAATAAAATTATTTTCACAGATTTCGTGATTCAATTTTTAAGAGTAATTTCAATTATATTTACCGCTACAGTATATATATTCGTAAACTGAAATATAATTGTTTTAAATTTTTAATATTTTTGATTTACTACTATTAAATATATAAGTTACTAAATAGTATAAGTGTCGCTATATTGAAATAATATAAATTTCTTATGAATGTAAAAATCTATTTTAAAATGAACACTTGTGTCAATAACTGTACAATAGTTAATTTTATGTTCTACATCGACATAATAGGACTTTTTAATGCTACTTTATTCTTAAGTTTTAGATTACTTAAATGTCCGATAAAGTTGTGTATGCATTTATTCGATATTGTATAATTCAAAAACTTATTCGTTTCATTATCTTTTACGAGAAAAGACTTTTTATTGATATTGATATTTTAACGCCTTTTGTTAAACATAGTTTTAAACTCTGTAACTATTGAAATAATTTAATAACATTAATGTTTAAACATTACTACTATACTATAATTTTAACATTCATACACGGAAACAATATACTTGAAATTTTACTATAAAATAAACTAAAAAAGTGTGACTGAACGAAACAAACTTTAAATTTGCCTCATAAATTATCGTACAACAGTAGCATTAACATAAGATTGTCTGTCTTGTTTAAGCTACCCTTGCACCATAATTTTTGAGACAAATTTAAAGTTTGTTTCGTCCAAGGCCAGTTTTGTTTATTTTATACGGTATATAGGAAATTCCCATTATATTTTTTTCTGTGTAGATTGATGGTATAGTAAAAATGTTCTTAATATTTTGTACTGTCATTGTTAATAAGTTTCATTATTATTTTATTATTGTATTTTATTGTACGTTACTATGTTCTATTTATTTATGAACTTTGTTCATGATTGAAGTGACTACGTATTTTTGATGTACCACATTTGATGTACTTATATTATGTAATTGAACGTATTGTCCGTATATAAAGTAAATAATAATAAGAATAATTATGCCTAAATCATAGTCAAAATAACACACAACAACTATTAAATTTTTCTTAATTAATAGACATTTTTAAAAATTCAGACCACCTATTTTATTAATACTTTCTAAGTTAGTTTGCAAAATTAACTAATATGTATAATTGTCTAACCAAAAAAATATTTTTATACATTATAATAAGTAATTTTTCAATATGAAATACTGCATTACATGTTCTCTATTCCGCACTTTATCACGGAAGCTCACACTGATTCTGACACAGCTCGACACTTAGCCTTTGCAAATGTATCCCGCTGATACAATGCCTTTAGCTAGACCGTAGGTCATTCAGACCAAATGGATTTCCTGTAAGGTTAGGTTAGAGATCCATTTTGACATTCTTCTCTTTTACTTTATAGTTCTCGTAATTTAATAACAATAAAGTGTTTTACTTATACCTACAATTATTAGATTAAATAATCATAAATAAATAATGTAATAACACTTATATTTCCGTTTAAATATAAAAATTATAAAAATATATAAAAGAATTTAACCAGGACATAGTAATATATAAATATAACATGTTTATACTAAAATTAATATTCTATTTTTGCAATTTTGTTATGTTATGTTATGTTATGTTTTCATAACTATAATACAAATTTACTTAAAGAAATAAATTTAAGTATTAGTTTTGTTAAATACAATTATAACTATAACGAAATCCAAATTTCTTAAATTAAATAATAAAATTCATATTATATAAAAAATTGTTATGCTTATTTTGGTAGAGCATATTTAGTTTGAATAATAATCGAAAATGAGATTTAGCGCTTTCATTTTATCGTTTCAGATATCTTATGTAGTTTGTTTGTATTAGTAA
>JABFQC010002468.1:0-16066 GCA_022817085.1 Psilanteris sp. ZL-2020
CACCATGTGTATTGCAATTAATTTCGCGTCTTGTTTTTATTAAAAACAAATTTTGCGATCGCCATTAAAATACTCTTAAATGGATAGAGTTTAACGTTAATACACGATTTCCACTTTAGTTTTCTTTCTTATTTTATAAGAAGCTTTTAAAAAGTTAATTCGGAAAATAATGAAAACTTCTGTAAAGCCAATTTTCTACTTGACATTAAAATAAAACAATACAATTATTTTTCATTCGCAATCAAATTGGGATAAAAAAACTATACTACACTTAAAGTAAAATGAAATATATTTTTCAAGATAGACACTTTGTAACATTCATCAAGGCATTTGAATGGTTCAAGCAAATTCATGAATATAAAATAATTAAAATTTATCGCGTTAAAAAGCTTCGAATTATTAATTATTAATGTATAGACCTACAATGCGCGTGCAAAATCCGGAGGAATTAACGAATTTTTTCTTCTTAGTAATTATACATATAAAACTTTTTCTTGTAATATTGAAAGTAAACCAAAACCTTTTATATTAAATTCTTTAACTTCCTAATTATTATTGTTATCATTATTTATTAATTCAATTTATTCGAAATTATGTTTACCATACATAATAATACGCGTTCAATATAAAGCACACGTCTTAATTTATATATCTAATCTTGTAGTAAATTGTTGTGACCAAAATGTCGTCTGCGTAAAATTTAGTGTTTATTTCATTTCGTCTAATAATAATTTTAAAAAAATGATTTTTCATGCTTCAGTAAAATGCTGTAATAGCAGCAATTTAGTTTCACATTGTAAACATGACATTCTGTTGATATTTTCATCTTCATTTCGCTACGTAATGAAATTATGAGGAACAGTTTTCTTAGTTAAAGAAAGGCAAGCGTAACATTCCCATAACGGAATCCCATAAAATGCCCATACCAGAACCTTAAGATTCCCTCATTGCTGTCATAATCTTCAAACAATATTGTTATATCGTGTCTAAAACGTGTTATGACTTATTTCGGAGTGCATAAAATAATATCACGAGTTGTAATGTTTTGACTGTTAACGATAAATTAATTTATAATGATTGTAAACATTTTTCATTGGTTTTTAACGAACTGCATATTGGAGCACATGTTGATAACAAGCTGTACGGGAAGGACTCGTATTGTATATAATGAAATTAAATTTGAATTACGTAAACAGAGAGAAATTTGATGGTAAAAATTAACACGAATTATATGAATTGAGCATTACGACTGACAAATGATAATTTTTCACATTTTCTGTGCGATTTTTTAACACTTTTTGTGTTAGATGTAAGATTTTTAACATATTTTATCCAAAATTTTAACACAAAACATGTTAAAAATTATCATTTATCAGTCGTAATGCTGAATTACCGTTATTCATGCTACTTTTTACTACCAAATTTCTCTTAGTGAATATCATTAATTGTATTTTTCAGGATGCTTTAACTACCGTAATTACAGCAGTCGATTAATTTACTATATACACATGTCAAATCACAAAAACAATGCCTGATTTCGTCAATTACAGGTTATAAAGCGTTATCCGTGTCGTCTGTTATTTCTGTGTGTCAAATATGATGTATACATGCATTCAGTTGTTTCAAGATGCCTGCATCTTAATGAAAGACACGAACTACTTAAATTAAGACAACAGTATCTGAAATAGAAATCAACCCCAGTAATTAGATTAATATAGTAACGATATATTTTCATTTTATTTTTAATATAATGTACATAATAAAAATAATATATTACTAATATATATGAGTAATATATGACGGATATGTTGAAAATATATGGTCCATATATTAATCAAATTATTACACCACTAAAACAAGTGTCTTATATCGGGACATTTTTATGCAATAATAATAAGATATTTATACTATCTTTTGTATTAAATGTCTTGAAATAAGACATTTTTGAAACGTCAGTTTTCACCGTGTACAGTGTTTATATCTCATTTAAGACACAAAGCGACTTTATCAAGATGCCTAATTATCTTAATCTACACGCAGAGAACATTTAGTTGATTGAAACAAAATTTTGTTAAATTTACAATAAACTTTGGTTAACTGAACAAAACAATTATCTGCGTGTAATGCAAAACATTTTGTTTTAAAACAGCCGTTGACTTTTACAAGTCACTTTGTGTCTTAAAATCGTGTCATTTAAGACACTTTTTAGGAGTAAATACACCAGCGTCTGAAATAAACAAATCAAGGACCTTAATACAAGACGCAATCGTCCGTATAAAAACCCCGACCATTTTACCCCAAGACACCGTATCAGCGATCAAAGATACCAAGGACCTGAATTGCGCGAGCTGCGTCTTAACCCAAGATACCGTGAAATGGAAAGGAAACCAAGCGATCTGTTTGGGTGTCGAGGCGACTGCAAAGAGCAGTTTCCGCGGTGTTTTGGAAACGCTGGGTGACTCGCGGGATCTCACCTTACAATGTGTACAGTTGAAAATGATCGAGTAGGACTGAGCGCAATCGTAGCGGCTCAAAACGTCTTCGAATTGGCAATGCAGGCTTGCGGCCTTGGCGTCCAGCTTGAGTAGCTCGTCCAGGGTGCGTTTGCAGCTGTCGCCACCATTAAGAACATCCTCGAGTTGACCGCCCTCACCGGGGGTTAGGGCGTTAACCACGGTGTGCTCGCAGCAGTGCCGTAGACGCAGACCAGCCATGAACCAATATCGATTCTCTCTGGGGGTTAAAAAACTCAGTAGGCTATCCCTACCGAAATCCTGCCGACAAATGTCGCGCGCATGAGATTCCTCGAGGTAAAAAAGGCACTGTTCCGGAACCGTACGCTTGGCAGGAGCACCGTTCCTAAGAGTGTCCCGTTGTCGTGCCGCGCTGACGTGATCCTCGCGTTGACCTTGGGGTTGGTGGTCGGCGTCGGCATCGTCGTCGTCGCCGTCGTGGTGGACGCGCGTCGCCCGCCTCTGGTTGCGCCTGTTGCGCAGTCCATCGACCAGATCAAATTGATCGATGAGCCGTTGAAACGCGAGCCCCGATGCGCAGGCAACGGGACAACTGCTTCGCGATGCTTCCGGGGGAGTACAATTGCCCTCGTGATCGGTCGCCGTCGAGCCTGACAGGTCGCACTTATACAACCACGTGTTCAATTGATTGTTCGGCCAATTGTTGTATTCGTTGTCGTCCGCGAGTGGCGCCGGCGTCTGAGTGGACGCCGACTGGGTTGCATAATCGCGTTGGTCGCGCGGCCACGGCTCCTCGCGTTGCGTGTTATCGTTACCCTGTTGCAAATATTGTGGATGAAGTTGCGACGCGTTGCCGTAAGGCGATGACGGTGACGGTGATGACGGTGACTCCTGCGCGACCGCCGAGGCCAGCAGGCGGCCCGAAGGATTCGTGAAACTAAGCAGCGGCAGCGCCATGAGATACATAATAAAAAGGTGCCGAGCGCCGATGGTTCGCGTGCGCACACAGTAGCCAGTGGCGTAGCAACCGTTGACCTTGCGAGGACGCGGGTCGACGCGGCTCGACGGCGCGACCCTGGCGAGGCCCGCGCGCCGGCCACCGTCGGCGCCCGCCGATCCTTCCACCTCCGTCTCCGGCGCTTGCTTCTCGGCCGGCCTCTTCTTCCGGCGCTTCCTCTTGCGTCGTCTTTTCTTCTTCCTCTTCTTTTTCGCCGGAGCGACGTCGTCGAGCGAAAAGCCGACGGCGCCAGGAGCGTCGGCCCGGTGTCGGCGCGGCTCCAGCGCGGCGCCGCCGCGTTCTGGTCGGCTCGGGCCGGCCCCGACGACGCGCAGCCGTTGACGCTGGCGTCGCTGGTGAGCAAGCGCCGCGCGACAACCCGACACACGCGACACAGTAACCAGAACAACAACAACAACAACAACAACAACAAGAGCAGCAGCAGCGTCAGGGTGAGCGCACCGCGGGCGGCGCTGGTAGTAGTAGGAGTAGTGGTTGCAGTAGTAATAGTAGTAGTAGGCAGTGGCACTTTTGGCATGTCGATGATGCTTATCGCCGTGACGGAGCCGCAGGAGCGGCGCGAGCGCGCGGCGGGTCGAGGCGGTCGGGTCGTCGGATCGCATGAGAGAGCCGTGCTCCCAGGACCCGCGCCTTCGCAGCCTCGACGGCCCGGACAACGAACAATTGCGGGCTCGCGTGCGCCAGGCCGCCAGAGGCTCCGCATCGCGGCCGAGGCGATCCGAGCCCGGGGCCAGGCGCTCTTCCTTATCTCCGTGCGCGAGGCCGCGCGCGATCAACGGCCGCAACACCAGCAGCAACAAACTCGACAACAAGCGCAGCAGCGACAGCAGCAACGGCGGCAACGGCGACGCGCGCCGTTTCTCTGTCCCGACTAGTTGGCGCCACGCGACATCGGAGTCCAGCTCCGCGGGCCTCGTGAGCCGCGCCACGTGCGAACGACCCACCGCTGCTCCTAACCCGGTGCCCGAGCCATCCGCGCGGGACAGGAACAACGCACCGACTCGGGATCCTGCCGGCGCGATCCTCAATACTTGTTTCCCGGACCCAGCGCGGATCTTCGGCCTCCTTCGCGAGCGCCTCCGCCTCCTCCTCCGCCTCCTCCTTCCTCTGGTCGTCGTTGTCGTCCAAGGCTGCTCCGGCGCTGCGTAGATGGTGGCAGCAGCGGCGGCGGCGGCGGCGAGCCTCCGCGGGCCACTGTCGCGTACACCCGAGAATTGCGCGATGCCGCTTCCGCGCCGCGGCACACGCACCAGAGCTCCAGATCCCGTGCCAGCGGGACGATCTCCGAAAGCATCCGATCGCGAGGCCGCTGACGACACCACCGTGCGTGATTCCGATTCGTGTCCCCCTGTCGAGGCTCGCGACTTCCCAAGACAGGGTACCGGGGTTCATGCTGCATTATGAACACGCGCGCTGTCACGCTCTTCTGCTGCGTCTTCGTCCGCCGCCCGCGGTCTTCGGCTGGCTTCTCAAGTCGCGCGTCGTCCGCTGCCAACACCAGTCGCGCGACGCGCTGTCCTCTCTTTTTTCTGCCCGCTCGACACACCCTCGCTCATTTCGCGCCGCCACCCACTCGTCGTCCGCGGGTCCTGCCGCGGCTCCGCTTCCTCTTCGTCCACGCAGACTTAGCTGCTCCCCGTCGGCCCCTCGCGAGCCATTGCCAGCCGCCGTTATATAATAACTATTTCGAATCCCTCACTCACAAGCACACACTCACACACCTCCTCGCACTACTATGTAGGTCGCTCGGCGAGAGTGCGAGTCGCAAATTAGCACATGCGACCTGCCAAACAAACCGTCATCGCCCTCGCGCATCGTGCCAACGATCATTCCGAATTAATTGCGACACACTACGATCGATATCGCACTCGTTTGGCTTGGTCCTGTGCCACTCGTCCGACCGCACTGTCTCGCGACTCCGCCAGGATCAGGATGCCTCCTCGTCACATTATCGACGCCTCGGCTCTGAGCCGCCCGTGTCGGTCTCGGCTCCGGCTCGGCACAGCATCAGATCTCAGTCCAGCGGTCCGTCCACGCACATCGTCGGGGCCGCGCGCGAGCCAATGCCGCCCTCGGTGGCCTCGTCAATCTCGGCTCCCAGGCTGACGTGAAAAATGCTTTCGATTCTGGCGTTCTCGCGGAACGCAACGCACACGGACGGACGGAGAAAACCGAGAGACGAGTAGCGCCCGGAGTGGGGACGAGGGTCGGTGGAGCGGTGGGGGGTTGGGGGGGGGGCGGTTCAGGATAGAGACAAGGAGCGACCGAGCGAGAGAGCGGATTAGCACACGATCAACTCGAATCCGCGGAGGAAAACACCTCGAATCGTCGCGGGCGGCGATTTTATGTTCGCGGCCGCGGGTGCGTTCGGGGCTCACGCAGCGGCGCGTGCACTGCCAGGGTCTCGGCTCACGGCGCCAACCATTGGCTTTCGCGGCACGACGGCCAACTCGCTAAACTCGCGTTCCCTGTCCGAGCTCGCGTCCTCCCGTCAGTCGAATACGAGCAGCGCGTCGTCGGCCATCTTCGTTTTTGCCGCTCCCCGCCCGGGAGATCCAACGCCTCTGCGCCCGCACCTGCGCACACGCGGGGCTGCGTTCGGCCGACGGGGCGGTGGATGCTCGGATCCGACCGAGCGCGGCCGCGACGCATCTTGCCTGCCTGTTTCGTACGTCCGGTCGTTTCTGCTCTCTCTCGGTGTGAGGCGGACTTGCCAGACACCTCCTGTACCACTTTTCCGCCCCCCTCCCCCCGCCACACACACACACCGAATTCGCCCCCGCCGCGTATCTGCATCCAAAGTCCGCAAACGATCGCGCACATTCTGATCAGCCCGTCTCGTGCGAAAAGAAATGCGCGACACCCCCGGCTTTTAGGCATCGATTTTGGATTCAATAACGCGAGTTGATTTCGGTGCAATTAATAACGCGCGTGTTAAGGACCGATGACGCGGCGCTCTGGCCGCGGGCCGTTCCGATTGCGGGGGCTTTTTCACCGACGCGCGTCTGGGTCGCCGTCTGACGAAGACGATGATTTTCGCACCGTAATTAACGCGGTTCGTGGGTCGCGCCAGTATTGGGTTAAGTATCGTTCGTGGAAATGCGCGCGATCGGTTAAGCGCGGAAAGTATTTCGGCTTGGGAGTATTGTATAATTAATTGCTGACGTTCGATAAATAATCATCCACGTTATACGTATATAGATATATATGTGTCATTAATAAACACACCAGGTGCTCGTTTGACATTTTGATTCCAACAAATTGGCCTTTTTTTGTTTCTCGCTTTCTAAAATCATTTCTTATTAGATATCAATAGTTTTCCCATAAAATTCACCGATTTCTTTTTTTAGCGCGACTTAATCTGTTGTCACATCTTTAGGATATTGATATCTGACAGGCAGACGTGTTATGCTTAGGACGTATTTGGGAAAATATATTTTCGGTTGAAACACAGTACATGGAATTATTAATACAAACGTTTGCGGTGGAATAATTAAAAATGTTCACGACTGCACGCGTATCATACATTTTTAAACGGAATTGTAATAGATCCGGAATTAGATTAATATATACATACACAGTCGTATAATCGCGAGTTATGTCGTAATTAAAAACATGGGATAAGACTTTATGTCTAAACATAATTGTTTCATAGTAAAATTATTTGGTTTAATCTCATCACTGTTTTATGTAATTATTTGTTATTGTACAAATATTCATCCCGACACGTATAATTTAGACTTAAGTGCATACCTCCTATTGAACATAAAAATTATAATAAATTATTTAATCGTCAATAAACATACGCTTTTGTGAATTTATAAACATTTTACTATATGACAACTAAAATTTTTAAATTATCCAGGATTATAATAATTACAATAATCGACTCAGTTATATCATATATTTTTACAAATATTTATAATATTTTATATTTCACATAGAACGTACTTATGTACGGTATTTTTTGCAATTTTTACGTTCATAACATAAATATTTTTACACAAACGTAAAACATATTTTTTCGAGTCGAATTGTAAGCAGAAATGGAAAGAATTGGTCCATATATACGTACATATATATAATCGATTTTATCTGAAGTGGATAATTATTAAACTCTACATAAGCAATAATAATTGTGCTGTTTATTATTAGTTCTTACGGGTTTAGATTCGTTTTATTGTTTATTTTAAATATTTGACAAAGCTTGTCACTTCAATCACAAAATAGACAAAATATTATAAAGAACATTTGTATATACAAAGTGAACCGTACTTTCAACCCTTCAGAGATATTGTTTGAGGGAGTACCAAGTAGCTCACAATACTGTTCTTTTTACTGGCATCGCTTTTGGTTGGTTCGAATACGTGATTACATATAATAGTATTCAAAATCAATACTATGTAAATATATATACATATATATATATTATATGTATGTGTATATATATATATATATATCCTAATAAAACTATATTAAACTATTGTACGAAATAATTTTTTCTGACATTTTAAATAAGGAACGAGTTAATTGTTTAATCAATAAAACTTTTAAAATTTTCAAAAAAAGCATAGGATTTGATTTGGTCAATAATTCAATAAATCAAAATGTTTTAATTTGATTACCGGAATTAACGCAATCAAATATTTAATAATTCAATTTGAACAATAACAATAATAAATACATTAATAATTGCACCGGTGTGTGGTTTTTTCATACATTTCTAAAGCGCATGTAAATATCCCTTTTGAACTTAACAAAAGTAAACAGCAGTTTATCGATACGCAATAAAATTATTTGCAATCATAAAATACGTGATTGTTTATTCCGTGTATTATTCTCGCAAATTAATATTACATTGAAACAAATATGTTTTGTGATAATTTATAATATTTTCAAACGCATTTGTTGATACAAAAATGACTTCAACGAACCATGTGCATCTGTGTATGTCTGTGTCTGTGAAAGCTACTGGTTGAAGCTTTTACAAGCATTTATCGAAACAATTTACACATTACATAATACAATAATGTGTGCAATTAACAAATAACGCTAAATATATATAACAACATACACGCGTTGTAAAATACAATACGTACACATACGTCTATAAATCGAATTAAATATTTCAGGTACACGTTTTAAACGTTTGTACACATCGCGGCTATTAATATATTTAAATTCAGTTTACGAAATTGATAAAAAAAAGGCGCTTCAACATTTTAATGTTTATAAATTTAATTGTCTGTGAAGTTTTAATATGATTTTGAATTAAATGTAAATTTGAACGCGGGATGCTATCCACAATGGAATAAATAAAATTATATGCTTATAAATATAAATAATCAATTATTATTTTAATTTCGAGTCTTGTAAAAAATGACCTTAACTCGCATTGAAATTTTACCCTAATTCAAATTGTAGAAAAAACGTAATTGCGGTTGAAGAGGGTCAGACCGGCAGGGGATGAATAATCTTAAATTCTCCTTTTGCAACTTAAAGCAGCCGTTTTTTGTTCAAGACGTATAACGTTTCATTTGATTCCGTCTAGATGTAACACTACGTCATGACACTATACATAATATTTAAATTTCGCCGAAATTTCAATAAAAACAGGGTGGATTCGTTTTGGAAATGCATAATATATATAGATATAATTTACACTTGGACATATCATTTAATAACAGTCTTACTGTTTATGATATGCAGAAAGTATACAATGATATTGTTAAGTTTGCTGGGCGATACCGAGTTTGGTTACCAAAATTAATTTAGTAATTAGGAAATATAATCTCATTCTAATCAAATAAGTATTTTTAATAACATTTATTAATTGAAAATTCAATGATAAAAGTTACGATGTCGGAATGAGTAATATTAATTTATAATATTAATTTAAATATCAATAACAATATTTTAGTTATTACAGTTATAATATTTATAATTAAAGTTTGCAACAAATTATCGACTATTTTTTAATATACAAATCAAAAAAGTTTATCAATAATACACGTTAGCAAACATGTATTGCAGCTTTAATCAAACGTTTTCTTTATAGTTATATATAGTTAAGTCGCTTAGTTCATATAGCAAATATAATTTAGAAAATATATGGAATATTTATATATAAATTAGTATATTCACAATTCCAGTCAAAGATTTATATTATTCATTTAATTACAATTTGTAAATCAACACGAGAAAAGCTGTATTTTACGATACATATAAAAGTGATATGGTATAAAAAATAATATAAATGTATTTATATAATATCCCGTGTAGAAAAAAATAAACGGTCCAAGCTTGGCCCAGAGTTGTCAAAGATAGGGATACCCATGCAGAAAAATACAGTCGAAAAAACGTTGGCACGATGTGGGCAAGGTTGTACCAATGTTGGAGAACTACCCTAGTAGAAATTTGTCGAATATCTCGTGAGTTACTAGAGAATTTGTATATAAAATTTCTAGTAACTCGCGAGTTACTTGAAAAATTTCTACTTGGGTATGTAAGCACGACATATAGGCTTAAAGTTGGTATGTAACACCAATCCCATGTCGGGCAACAACGTTGTCCCAAGGTAATTTACCAACATTATGCCAATATGGTTTCTAAATGCTGAAGTAGTGCTGTTTTATCAAAAACATCTTTATATAAATATATATATGTTAAATCTTGGACAGAATATTATTTATTAAGCTTTTAAGAACGGTCAGCCATCCATTTAATGTCAACGATAAATGCTGCCTAACCTCC
Organism: Psilanteris sp. ZL-2020; assembly: GCA_022817085.1. Lineage (NCBI taxonomy): Eukaryota > Metazoa > Arthropoda > Insecta > Hymenoptera > Scelionidae > Psilanteris > Psilanteris sp. ZL-2020. Next base: position 10,246 of record JABFQC010002468.1, read on the forward strand.
TTCTCTTATTCGACTATACTGCTATACCTATATCCATTTGATTGATACATTCAGATATATTTTAATAGTAGCATAGTAGACATCCCGCTTAGAAAAAAATAAACGGCCCAAGTTTGGCCCACAGCTGGTCTAAGATTGGCCAATATATGGCAACCAATCTTAGTCAATTTCTAAAATGAAATTGGCCAAACTTGGTCCATACTTTGGCACAACCTTCACGCTAATCTTGAGCTGAAGTTGGCATAAGCATATTCAAACGAAAAAATATATACAAAAACCAAATTTGTTTATTAATATGTAAGTTTGTTCCAAGCTTGTACTAAGCTAGCACTGAAGTTTTTCCTCGGTAACGTTCGGTCGCCGAGTTAAACTGTATATCTATATTGAAAATTTGGCCAAAGCTTGTACCAAGCAAGCGCCAATGTTTAGCTCTTCCTCGGCGATATTCAGCCGTCGAGTTAAACTTTATTTATTAAATAAGTTTGGCCAAAGCTTATGCCAATCAGTAACCAAAGATTGCCCCAATATTGAACCAAAATTAAAGCCCATTAATGTTAGCCAATATTGGGCCGAGCTTGGCCTGTTCATAAAGATTGGCTGATCGTTTTTTCTACATGGGAAGTTTAATAGTTTCTAAAATTCAGAAATTTCACACACATCGTATAATTTGTATGTATTTATTTTATTTACATTTTTTATTTATTTTACGAAATATATTTTTGTTTAACTTTTGATAAATAAAACACATTATTCATTCAATTTAAATCGATTTAATATTATTATAGTGAACTTCAGAATTTATTCTAAACCTTAAAAATTATACGTTAAATATATATGATGCAATATACCATCACAACAAAATAACGATACATAAATCGTAATAGATTTCTGCAAAGTTTCTTAAAGGTTTTTAATTACTGAGGTAGGTTTAATGTTTTCTTCTTCAACAGTTAAAGTCTTTTCGTTATCATGAAACGAAAGTTGAAAGGTTTTTTGTTCATAAACGAAACTTATTAAATTATTAATTATTAGATTTTCTAATTTAAAAGCTATACACGCACATTCAATATGAATCTTATTTAGTTAGAACATTATGTATTTATTTTGATTTTAGATAGCTTATCAGTAATTAATAAAAATATATAAATCATATGATATAACGAGTATAATATATATGTCTATATATATAATTATTTAATAAATTTATATTAACTAAACATATACATTCGACTTTTTGTTTTATGCAAAATGCGAAGAATGGTTTTACGCATGCGCAAGAAGTTATTACATAAAATAGATTACAATAAGATGCATTCTATTATTTACAAATATATTATATATATATATAATTCAAACATTACAACGTAATGCAACTATATATACTTGTTAATAGTTTAAATTGATTTTGTATTGTTTAATGTTAATGTTTAATGATTTAACGTTGTTGAATCGAAAAGGTTATAATTTATATATTTGGAATCATATTTGATCAATAAAATCCAAAATCTCATACATGCAACAATTATGCAGCATATAATATCGGTCAGTAACAATATCTTGGAAAAGGGCGAGTTGCCAAACGTTTTTATTCATTGCTATTACGAAGAAATGAATTAATTTTTTTGGATTTATGAAACATTTTTATTGTTTCAATTCTTTTCTATTTATCTTATCCTTTGTTTCAAAAGTGTATAATACATTTTCACAAGAGGAATTATTCAATTATTAATTCATTATATATTTTTAAGTTAGCAATTTTCTATGTATATATTCATAATAATTTGATCGATGACCCTTTAATAAATATTATATACAAGTTGTTAGTTTTTTATATCGATGTCACATCTTTTTCAAGCAAATTCATTTTCCAAAAATAGAATTATGTGACATATAATTTTTTAATCAAAATATTTAAAAAAAAAAACATTTAAAAAATATAAAAATATAATATTAAATATATTTTAAATATATACAAACTTTTGTACAAGTATACAATTACAAAATATAAATACAAGAATCTAAGTAGTAAGAAAATAAAAGGTAAGAAATGTTAAAAAATCTTATTTATATTTCGTTTTCGTACTTTTATTGTTGAAAATTTAAAATACTCAATTTGAATCGTAAAAAAATTAAGAATAAGATTATTTGTATATACGAAAATTCAAAACTAATGCAGAAGCAGATTATTTGTAATATATTTTTGACATAAATTATTAATTTTATATTACGTTGGATGTATTGTGAATGATTGATCAATAAAATAAATATTAAAACGAGCACATTGTCGCTATGAACGACTTCCTTAATCTGACGCGTTATATCTGAGTGTAAATAGTACATTACAGTATATATACATATTGAGATTAATATTTCTGTACTATCTGTTCAGAAATGAAAATAATACAATATATAAATTGTAGTGAATTAATTCATTTGTCCAGAAAATAATAAAGGAAATAAAATAGCAATTTAATACATATTTAAAAGTTCGAAATTAATTAAGGATATGGAATTAAAATGAATTTTAATTATAAAGACCGTGTATATTTAAAAAAAAAATAACCAAAAAAATGTATCAACTTTTTAATAAATAACCAGAATTCTTTGTTTATATTTCTAGAATGAACATAACAATAATAAAAAAATCGTCATTTTGTTATAAGTTAACGTTGGTACTAACTATATACAAATAAGAATGTTGTAAAGTTTATAATATGGTAATAAGTCAGAATTTCATACTTTTATGTAGTTAAATTTATCATATTTACACTGAGAGAAATAGATTGTTGAATTAAACATCTAAACAGTTTCGTTAAGTATCTAAGATTGTTAAACAAAATAATTACACATTGTAGCTTCGACGACAATCCAGATATTCTATTCAACAATCTGGATTGTCAGAGATTGTAAAACGAATGTTATATTAAATGATATATTGAACATAACCTACAATTTTTACAATCTTGACTGTTGAATTGAATATCTGTTTATTCATATCCGCTATTGGTAGTTTAACAATCTAATTTCAATCTTTTCTCTCAGTGTAAATTTAAAATGTTTTACATGCTAAAATGTTGTTCCAGTTTGATACTGAATGATTACAGATGGTGCTGTAATGAATTAAGTTTACCATCAAGCCTACGACAATAGTATAAGAATACTAAACTAGCTTTTTTTATAAGGAAATGTGAAATGTTAAATACGTTTAATATTATTATAATAATAATTATTTATTAATGTAATTATATAAATATACTGAATTTTTTTTAATATAAAAAAAAAAGTTAATATATAATAATAATTATATAGTAGTTACAATTAGATTAATTGATATATATATATATATATATCACCAAAACAATACTGAACATTTCTAACTCTTCTCATATTCTATTTTGTTTTTATAATATACTGTATTATATTTATACTACATTTTTACTATATATAATTTATACCATATATTTAAGTTTTTACCATATATTTCGCTTATTTTATTGTAAAATTTCAGTTGTATTTTTCTTTATGTTGGTATTAATATTAACCAATTTGGATAATTTTCCATTCAAGTTTAATAGTTGATTATTAGAATTGTTATGAAGATATCAGCAGTTTAATTCATGTATTAATTTTGTTGTGTTTTTTACCACTCTACAATAAAACTAATAAATTAAGAAAATTTACTTAATTATATGTACAGATGAATTTTTCTATAACAAGAAATGTAATGTAATTGACAATTTTTGAAACAACGTCAGTATATTCCAAATGAACTTTATAAGTATTTGTCAACGTTGGCGAGTCATTTTACGAAAGTTTAAAATATGGCTTACATTCATTACAAAACTTAATATTATCAGATACCAGTTTAGCTGAAACGACAAGAGTTTAGATTTGCACTTGACAGACGTAAGTTAGAACATCTTTGGAAACACTCATAAACCAAACATTTACCAAACATATTGCCAATATTAAAGCAAAACTTTAGTTGGAATTGTAACAAATTTTATTAACTTATGTTTTCTTAATTCTACAATAATATATTTTATTATAAATTTATAACTTCTACTAAATAAAATTATATTATTATTATGATTATTATTACATTGGTTTTTATTTATTTGATACTAACATTTATTCATACTAATTTACAACATTAAGTTTTGTTTTTGTTTTTTTTTTGTTTCTTTTTTTTCAAGCACAATTAACAATTTGTCATCAATCACTAATATTATTTACAAATAGTAAACGCTGATCAATTTTTTACATGGTATCTTTCAAGATACTACTAGAATTATGTATTTCTATGATTTACACGTAACATAATTTCCTTTCATATGTTTTAAATATGAAAAACGTTTAATGAGAAATTACGCTAACTTTATTAAATGTTTAAAAGTTTTTCTTAAACTGTTTCAGAGTTTGTCAGTATGTTCAGACTTGGTACAAACTTTATTTATATTTTATGATACTATTTTAAAGACATCTGTAAAAATTCTAAGAGATATATATTTATAAAGTAATTTTATCATTAAAACTGATTTGTTTTTTAGTACATTTTTGACAAGTAAAAATGTTTAATTGCAACATAATTTCGGTCGATTTGTTATATATGGTATCTATTTTTTATTACACGTTTGTTTAATATTATTAGAGATTCAAACAACATCAATTTGGTTTTAATTTCCAGAAAAATGCTACTGATTTATATTTTTCTATTCAAGAAATATGGAGATTTATTACTTTTGTAAGATCTTTTATTCTTTTATACATAGTATATTACCGTTGCTTGTAGTGAGTAGTTTCAGATTTGGGAGCCTTACTTGGAATAATGGCATTGCTCAATGCCATCGATTTCATGATATATTTCAAGGTTAAGGGTTTTTTTTGGTGATATAGGGATGGTTCTTGCACGTACATATGTACTACATCTAACAATATAATAAATCCATTTTGTACATATTCTTTTTCTTAGGTACAACTGTTTTTTATATTATAAAATGTCTGTTGTTAACCGTCATTTTCAAAAACATGGTTATATTCCATATATATTTATTTAAATATAACTCACAAATATAATATATAGCATATAAATGAACAATTTTTTCGAAAAGAAATAACTTGTTCCAAACATTTGAACTACAAAAAACGTTTTGAGAATTCTATCGCAGTTTAAATAATAATATAATTGGCGTGTTCAAAATTATATATAAATGCCTTACAATTATACCCACTTTGGTAAATAGAAAATTATAAAAAATTTAATCCAACATCGTCCTTCTTACATATTATGACAAACGCTTATCGTAAAAGTTGCACCAGTTTACATATAGGTTACGACATTAAATATTAAACCAGTATTATTAATTTTTTGTGTAATTTAATTATCTAACGCTGTAATGTGTCTTTGTCATTTTTGAAGTTTGCATTCTGAAATTTTATCAGTTATAAACTACTTTATTATAATACCTTTTGCATATAACAAATGTTTAAACATCAAGTCAGTTAAAAATAATCCATATCGTTTAATTTAAATTACAATTCTCCGTATTATTGTATTCTACATATATATCTGCTTTTTTTTCATATTCAAATATTTGCATGATTTACATATCATGTACTTGTAATAATGAAACTGTCTGCTTGCGTTTTGATACAAATACAAATAATAGGAAATTTTTTAATATAAATTATATTAGCAAAAAACGTACCAATCTCGTTAAACAGGAGTCGTATTTCTGTTTCGAAGATTTGCAGCCAAAATTGAATGTGGAATTTGCTGCTCGTATTAGTTATTGTTAGTGTATTATGACCGGTATATGGG
>JABFQC010002469.1:0-16063 GCA_022817085.1 Psilanteris sp. ZL-2020
AATCTAGGCTCACAGAGCGTGACGTTGCTACGTAGTTACTGGATAGTTGTTCTGAGTAGGCTCTAGTCAAAGTATAGTAAAAACTGACTATTTTCACGTGAAAAACTCGACATAATTTTTACTTGGGTAGATCATTAATAATTGAGCCAAAATTTTAAATACCTTTTTGACACAATTGTGTCAGTTTCCTTTGTGTCTGTTCCTTTGTTATATATATGATGGATAATAAAGAAATATTTATGCACGCATAGATGCTAATATTTTTCCAAAAGAACTGTTCTTATCTTTTTTTACTATTTATTACGTACATTATAATTACGTTTATTTATTATATTGATATGTGATTACATATAATTTTGAAAAAAATTTATTTCTAATATCACATAAATGAAGTATATTAACATTGTTATTAAGAAATTATTATATAATAAGATAGATTATTATAAATTAATAGATTTGTGCGGATGTTCCGTTTGCGTAAATCGTTCTTTAATAATAAATGAAGATCTTAATCATCATCAGTGAAAAAATCATCACATTGTCAAATGTGACATTTTATTTATATACCTTGATTTTGTCAATAAAAATGTATATACAAATATCCCTTTAATATATTATTGTGTATTCCGGTACTGATTTTATTATGTATGTCCATATGGTGTCTACATAGTATTTAATATGACAACACGGAGAAAATTCCATTAAAAATTACTATGCCAAAACAACAATTGTGCACGGTGTTTATCAACAAAGAAAAATTACAGCTATAACACAGTAAAATGTATAACGAAAATTAAATATAAGTTTACAATGATTAATTTTTCTATGTTGACAAACATCGTACACAATTGCCACAATAATTTTTAACGCGAATATTTTTCTGTATTCTGCTGATATATATATTAATTTAGTTTTTTAATTATTGCATATATATATTTGTATTATAGTAATATTGTTAGTCATTTCATGTGAAAATTGTGTATTAAATATACGATATTATCATAAACAACAATATGATTCTTTATTATTATTATATTATTACTAATTTTATAAGCGTTCCTATTGTTCAAGAAATTCTTAAATACTAATGTTGTATACCTGTACTTGGAATGTTTTAAAAATTTCCGAGAAAATATTTTTTAATGTGTAAAATACTTAATTTCATTAAGTTTAAAACTCTACAATAAAATAAAATTCATATAAATTAAAATCTGTAATCATATTCAATTACAGATAATATTCGGTTTAAATTATATTTATTAAATATTATAAATATATAAGGTCCGTTAAAATTTTCACTTATATTTACTTTGAAAATACGTGTTTAATAATGTCCAAAATTCGGCGGCAAAAATTGTGATAACTATAAAATCCTTATAACAATTCAGAGGTAATAAAATGCCCATAGCGGAGTATCCTGATTCTTAACCGAAATTTCAGCATATTCCGGTTCGAAATAAAAATTTGTAACTAAATATTCCGCTAACAATTCATATTACGCGGAAAAACAAGTACGCGAATATCAGATCGTGCAGAATAAAAATATTTCATAACGCTATAAATTGAAGTACAAAGCTTGCATGCAGATTGATTTCGATCCAATGCATTATTTTGCGGACATCTTGTAAAAAAATTGACGACATAGCACAATAAAATGGGAAATATGGACAGCGTTCAAAAATGCAAAAATTCATGTTCTATGTACATGTTATATAATTCTTATATACTGAATGAAATTCGTCAAACGATGTTTTATGAACAAAAATATTTAGATATATTTATATACATCAGGAACATGTTAACATAATACAATATTATTTTGAAACTACCTTAAAATTGATACGTACATTGAATTCTCATATAAAATATATATTCGAAATACTCAAAAATTAAAAACAGTATTTTTTTTAATACTGAAACGAATTGTTTCAAGAGATTTCCATAGAAAAGACATTAAAATATAATTATTTGTATGTATACTGAGAGAAATAAATGACGAAAAATTACTATTTATATCTTTAAATTGGAATCATAAAAGAAAAAAAATATTTACTATTTTTAAAAGTAAAAAATAAGTTTTTTACTTAAAAAACTACTACTTTCTCATAATATATTACTTTTAAAAATAGTAAATATTTTTTTTTCTCTTATGGTTCCGAATTAATGATATAGATAGTACATTTTCATTATTTATTTCTTTCAGTGTAGTTATTAAGTAACTAGATGTGAGATGCAAAAAGTTGTCTAATAAAGATAATAAAACAATAATTCTATATTTATATGATTATCTTGGAACGTGTGTATAATATATGATATAATATATTAACAATTAATATAGTTTATTGAATTACCGAATTTTTGACTCTAGACATTAATCTATGTATACATGAAACTTGCATACAATCTATATTAAAGTCATATATATGTCTCTACAATATTTCAGGCAAAATGTAATTACACATACTTTTATATAGAATGCTTATTATTTTATTTTCCGCAGCAAATTGTTCCATAAGTATAAAACTTAAAACTCCAAATGACTTTTACTATTAAACAAAAATAAGAGTGAAGCGCATAAGAATACAGTTTATTAGACACTTACCCGAGGCACTGAGTATCCTACGCAACTATGCAAAGTAAAATTACGATGTTTTGCGGCTATCTTGACGGCACTCGTGCTTCGTCACTTCTGGATTCACACCTCTAAAGGAAAAATTTTTTTATTATAATTTTTACTTTTCATGAATATGAGTGAATCTTGACGGTGGCTGCTAATTTTATTCGTGCAATATTTCATACGACAATGTATTTTATAACTATTGAAATGCTGACTACATGTGTTTTCATTACGCATTATAATAAACAACGTTGCTTAACGGTGTTCATTAATTTTGTGAGTTAATTATCATCGCGTCAGTTTTTGATTGCAAAATTCATAAATGGTAATTCATGCGAATACTTAAAGCAGCGATATAGGCGTTATCCGGAACCAAGGACTGCTATTTTCTTCGAATAACAAAATCATTTTCAGCCATTATAAGGAACGAAATGAAGTTGCGTGATACGAAATTCGACTTTAATTGCTCGTGCCTGAAAATATTTTTCACGTGATTGTACAAGTCAATTGATTTAAAATAATTTTAATATGTCTATGGTATATTACACTGAAAGAAATAATCCTGCAAACTTTACCAGACAATATTGTAAACATCGGATAAAGGAAAAAATGTAAATAAATACCTGAAAATATTATTCTTTTTAGCAGATTGTATGCTAATTTTTATCACATTTATTGAAGTTTCATCCATAATTTATCATATTTGTTTACATTTTTTTTCCTTTATCCCATGTTTACAATATAGTAATATAAAATTTGCAGGATTATTTCTTTCAGTGCAGAAAACACGGATTCTAGAAACTCTGCTCAATATATTAAACAATTCACATTTTAATTAATAATTTAATTCTACGTACGATATACGACAAACATATTATAATATAATGTAACACATGTAATTAACCACATATAATTGTATGGCTTAGCAATATTTCACTTCAAAACGAAATCTAAAATTTGAAGGTGTTTACATGTTTTTTCTTACATTATTTATTTCGCTATCAATATGACAACAATTTCTTAGAAGCTCCTTCTAATTTTGTTGAATAGAATACCATGAAGTTTCTTATTGAAGTTCTTATTCATGTCAAGATGTTGAAATTCGTCAGAAATTTCAAACATAGTTTCGAAACAATGACCCATACCGAAAACCGGAACTTTAAATACACACGGAGAAAAATGTTTGTAAAAAATTCCCTTATTTTTAATTGACTTTACTATATTAATCCGGGACGCTGGCATATACATATACGTAATTGTTAAAATTCTTCAAATTTTTGCCACAAAATATGGTTGTCAAGCGTCTAATAAATATGTTTTTAAATTTTCGAAAGTTTGACAAACAATACCATTCTATTGCCCGTATTACGAGAATACACTGATAAAAAATTCTATTAAAAATTACCGTGTCAAAACAATACTTTGATGCAATGTTTGTCAACAAAGAATGATTACCGTTAAAGCACAGTAAAAATATAGGGAAATCGAAGTAATGTTTACGATATGCAGGGGTCATTTTTACGTGTTGACAAACATCGCATCAGATAGAAATTTTTCTCAGTGTAGATACAAGCATCTTAAATTTTTGCTACACAAAGTTCGATCCTTAATTATTAAATAAACGATGTTTATAATACTACATTTAATATATTATTATGTTTCGTGAAGAAATCAATTTCTAACTAACCTTCGTTCAAACTACGAAATACACGGCATAAATGCGAATAATAACAATTCGGTACAAAAAATTGTTGTACGTTACGTAGCCATTCGCAGTTCGTGCAATTTACAACTCGTATTATTATTTTAATGATCAACTTCACTTCTACGCAAATAAAGTCTGTTTGAATAGATTAAACCCGTCAACGCAATACGGCATCCAAATTCATGCGCCGATATTTCATCTTTCGTTCTTCGCAACACCACGAGGAAAATCGTGGCTTCATTTTATAATCTATTTTCAGGCTTCTTCGTAGCTCGCAAATTGTACACAATAGTCGCGAATGCGCACAATGCGAGGCAAAATTGAATCGCAAATTACGTGCGCCGATAGACAAGATTTCGACATCACAATGCCATTTATTTATGAATCTCGTCCGATTACGATAGCGCGATAATTTTCCAATCCTCATTACGGCTTTAATCTTTTCGCTTTATCTCGGGGATGATTTACCGGCAGCTGCAGTGCATTACTACAAAATCCAGCCACTCGATTTCGGGGGTCTCGGCTGTACCACCCCGTTGCGTCGACTATTGTAACGCAAGCAAGCGTATTCGCGCGCCGCTGTGTTGGTGCGTGGCGCAATAAAGCGCGCATCAAAATGCGCCGCGTTTGTGTGTGCACGCATACTTAATGCACACGCTACACCGGTGCGATATGACGTGGCGCGGGGTCGTGTGTGATGAGCTGACCGCGCGCGTCACGAATATGGGTGAAACAATGTTTTCATTAACCAAATACACGTGCCACAAGTTGATATTCGATAACCACTGACGCACGAAAACGTAAACCGATTGCAATCTTTCGGTTACAAAAGTTTTCATTTTTCAAACTTTGTACTCAAAATTTCGCGCGACGTTTCGATTTTACGCGTGCGATTTCGTTATGAATTACACTTTAATACGTCCGAGTTACCGCGGAAAAAAGTTAATTTAAATTTTAATTCGCGCATAGATATCGCGCATCACGGATTTAATTGGAAGGCAATGGAATAGAATAATGTGCTTACAACGGTCCAATTTTTTCGCAGTTTGCAGATTTTCGGTGACTAAATTGCATACGATTATCATTTAATAACTATAATCGTTCACGTGCATTTTAGACGCGATGCAACATATTATAATTAAGGGAATTATTGTAATGCTGTGTTTCATGTCTAAGCTCGGTTGTTGTTATACTTAATAACATTTTGTTGTTATTGTACTAATACGCTTGTGTAGAGTGCGTGAATTAAATTGAATCAATCGATCAATTGATTTAAGAATATGTGTCTCCCCTTAAAAGTCGTTCTCGTGGTGGAATAATTACATGGTTTGGTAAGGTTCTGCATTTATATTGCCCAATCTCGACTCAGAGTTGTTCCTAGAATGGCCGATGTTTGGCAGCCAATGTTTTGCAATCTCTGGAGGGAAACGCCAGTTTCTCTGGCACAATCTTAGTCCCTAATCTTGGAGCGAAGTCCAGACCAAGATTATGTCAAACTTTGACTAAAATTGACTAAAAAAACATATATAACACACTGAAAAAAATAAGCTTACAAAATTTACCAATCTAGATAACAATAGTAGGAAAAATGGACAAAAATGTAACTAATATGATAAATTATGGTTAGAAACATCTAAGAATATGTCATATATTACCAAACAAATGATAAAAACAAAGATATCGTCTAATGTTTATTTACATTTTTGCTCACTTTTCCTACTGTTACTATCTAGTTTGGTAAAATTTGTAAGATTATTTTATCAGTGCACGGAAAAAAGTTTGTCTGAAAATGACGAAATTCGACAAATCCAGACAAAAATAATGGTGATATAAAGACACATACACACACTTAATAAGTAGTTGTATAGTTGACAAAATGTTTGTAAAATATAAATCGACTGATATAATCATAATTTCGACTATTTCTCTGCTCTCGTTGTCTAATCTTGACAATGTATACGTTTTACATTCCTAACCTCAAATTGTAATATATAATAGATAAAACTGAAAATATCATTACAATTACTAATGAATAAAAATAATGTCATAAAAATTATTCAATGTAAATCTGATCTCTATCTATTATAAATATTTATTTTAAGTAAAATTCCAAACTGAATATAAATTCTAAACGTTTGACAATTTTACTAACAAAAATAGTGTCATTCTAATCACACTGTTTATTCATTCTATAGGCGATAAGTTTGTTTGAATTACACTTTATATTAGTTATAATACACAATATGTACTTGACGAACGATGTGTGTCTCTTTTAAACAATCTATTTTTTCCGTATATATTTAAATTACTCAAACCATTTATGTACCAAAGCTTATGTCTGCTTATAAATGATTATTATATGCTTGGCGATATTTAGTTGCTAAGTTAAACTCAATACTTCAAAAACATAGCCCAATGTTGTACCAAACTACAGCCAAACGTTGGCTATAGCTTGAGAATTATTAGCTATTGAATTTAACAATACTTAACCTTTCAGTTTGGCACAAGTTTCTGTCAAGAAATAACCACTGATTAGTACCACTTTGGATCATAGTTGATGCCCCTTAATGCTAACCAATCTTGAGCCAAGCTTGGCCCCACTTCATAAAAATTGGTTGATCATCGATTATTCTGCATTGGTATATTTGTAAATCAGGGCTGTGAAGATTGTAAGTCGGTAGTGGAAATCCGATAAATCAATACTTTACCATTATAATGACAATCAGAAACTGAACAACTTCTATCAGGGTATACTGACAAAATACTATATGGTCGTAATACTAAATTAACGTTATCACCGTAAGTTTAAACTATCGATAAATTACCGGTGCAAGTTGTGACTTACACTGTAGAATAAAAATTTATATCTGCAATAGGCATTAATACTATACATCTAATTCGATAACAGTTTTTGTCCAAAAATTATAATATATTTAGCGTAATGACTACGCAACTCAAGTCATTATTTACACATTACGATCAAAAAAATTATTATATAAAAAATGTATTACAATAAAATATCCTGAATTGTGCAACTTTATTAAACACTACTAAGTATAAATAATAAATATAAAACATATTTTGAAACTGATATTATTAATTTCGAACGTATAATAATAATAACAATACAAATACAGCATTGCAGGTGGGAGTGGCTAAATTTAATTAACAAGCGTTTTGAGTCAAATATATTTTTAACGGACAATGTTGCTTCGTATAATCTAAAGGTCCATTGCATCTTCGGGATGAAAATAATAGGCAGAATAGATTGGTCGTAAATTGACGAAAGGAAAGCTGGAATAGAGCCATCGCAAGGGTTGTCTGACATGGATTAGCGTTCTCAGCCGTGCGAAACAATTGAAAATGTTTGGGAACGGTTTACATCGGGGACCTTTCGATCTCTATCTCACGTAATGCAGAGCAGCACACGCGATCTAATATTAATTGTAACGCGACTGGTCGCAGCGAAAAGCATCTGCGACAGATCCGTATTTGTGGCTCGCATGTCTGTTCGTACAAATTACAACTCGCTACGCGTTAAAACTCGGCGATATCTCGGCGAGTGGCATAGTTAACCCGGGGATTAAAGTCGCTAGCGCGATAGGACAGGGGACGAAAACGCGACCGATACCGATCGGCGTCACGCTCACGGCGCTTACTCGCCACTCTCGGCCCGCGCGTAATGTAACACCATATTTTATTGATTGCGCTTTTGAACCATGCAAATGACTCATTCCGACACGAATTCGCATTAAAGCATTTTGACAACATCTAGTTGAATAAATATAAAAAATTGTTTTACACGAGCGCGTACTCTAAAATACGCATTCATTGATAAGGCTACATTTTAATGATGAAAAAGAATTGTACTGGGTCGTAACTTATAAAGTATATAAAGTCTGAGGATAGAAGATAATTTGAGCGACATATAAATAGACGAGGAATATAATTTGACGTAAAATAAATCTGAATGTAACAAGTTAAATGAAACAAAGTATTCATTTTTATATTTTTAAATATATAAAATATATATCTATGCGTATAAACAAATTATTATCATTATAAATAATATGCATTTTACATATTTCTATGTGAACAAATTACATACATAAAATTCATATAATTGATAAACATTAATTAAATAAATACATTAAAGGTTTATATTTTGTCATAAGCTGTATATGCTTTTTAATATCGAAAGTTTTTTTCGAATAATGTATCCGATAACGAGTTATCGAAAAACACGCATGTATTCACTAAATGGCTCCAGTTTAATAAATGGAATTCTTGAAATCATAAGAAAGTAAAAAGTATGATAAATTACCATCATAAAAATTGTTTAAAGATTAGTTAAAAATATCAATCGAGTGATACAAAACATTCTTACACTGCAATAAATATATAAAATTTTAATATATCACAATATTTTTTAATATACGGAATATACATTTCTAAAAAATATATCATAAATTTAAATGAAAAAAAATTATTTTTATTAAAATATAGTAATATTTTTTTGTAACATAAAAAATAATAATTTAATTTTATTACAATTTCAATTTTATATTTCACTATATATATCTATCAAAACTAATAGTAAAAGTATTTATTACATTGTATATAAATCTAACATTATTATTGATTAACTTATTAGGATTTTATTTATGTCTAATTAATCCACTACTTTTATTATACTCAATTCTCTTAAATGTTAAAATATATATTATAATGCACCAGCTTACAGGTTTGAATTATTTATGTAACAGTTGACCAATAAATCAAAATAAAATAATTGTTTTGCTTAAAAGATATTTAATGAAAAAAATGTTACATACTCACTTTGTCGGACATGAAGTTGAAGATCCAAGTATATAACTCAACATATAACGAAGTATTGTAAAATTTGAAACTATATATTTAAACACAAACATACGAATGATAATACGATTCTTCGCTTCACTAGCTCGCATCACACATTATTATTCAGAAAACAGAATATTTTTCCATGAGTTTTTATCACATTACTGTACCACTTTTGTTGTCATCCAAACTGCAATACGGATGAGGTAAAATAAAATATTAATATGCAAAACATAAAAAAATCACGATATATACATATATATAAATACGAAAAGTACTGCAATGATAAAAGGTCCATTTATATTTATCCGGCGTGAGGCTTGCGCTGCTCTACAAATATATAGTTTCGATGCGTTTATTCGGTCTTTTATAATGCAAACAATACACAGATTTTACTTTTCTAAACTACTTTATCAATGTAGAACGCCTTATTGTTGCAATTTATAATAAATTTCCGAATGGACATCTATCCTATAATTTATAAATATTTACTCTAAATCTTTGCACCTTGAACTAGTCAATTAAATTATAAATTTAATCATAAAATAATATATCTGTGAACATCCAAATAAAAGCATTTTTTCGATCGATTTTAATAATAAAAACTATTTTCATCCATCTCGTATCAACATTTTTTTCATTAAACATTAAATCAATTTTAATATAATTAAACGAATAAACTATTTAAACTGATAACATTTGCATTAAATAAATAATAAAATTTTATTTAAAAATGCATGAATTAGATTATGATTTTATTAATATAAATTGACAAAATATTGACAGTTTGAATAATTAATTGAATCTACTAATACAAAATAAAATTGTTTTCGTTAAAATTCCACATTCGTTGCGCGCAAAAATGAAACTGTGTAATGAATTGAATCAAAAAGATACTTTTTTATTCAATGCTATTTTCCGTATAATAGCAGTAGTCCTTTTAAAATCAAAATCAGAACGCACTACCTGTTTCATTCCATGTCTGACATTGATATTCCTTTTCAAAATGTTACATAAAAGGATGCATCGCTAAAAATAATAGAGCGCGGTTATTATTTCCAAAATACGAATGACGCTTATGCGACGATTAGATAACGAAAACAGTAACGCGCGTCTGGTTAATTTACCCTTGGTTGTTTTCGTTGAAATTAAGTAGCGCAACGATCGACTCATCCGTCGGGAAATTTTCAACAGCAGTGTAACTAGATTAAATTCCACTTAAGGACATCCGTATAAGTTGACCGAACTATGGCGACGCGCGCTTGGGTACTCCGAGTATAATATAACTCTATTATGCACGATGATCTGATATTCATAAGCGAAACTATTGAGTGAGCGCAAATTGTGCTCCCAGAATCGTAGACTGACTTTCTATAAGAAGTTCATTTGATTAGGACATGCTTTAATATCTGTCTAGAAATCGACGGACCGGAAGATGTAAGAAATTTGAGCAGATTTTTGTAGACGAAGACGTCCATCAAATAGATTTTTACGCATCACAAATTAAGTTGGTAAAATAAGATGTTCTCCTTTTAGGTCTACAAATTATAATAAGTATTTCCTTTTTTCTTTCCTCCAACAACACGGTGTACAATATATTGTTTATTATTACTTTATAGTACGACTGCCACTTTGTTCATAATATTATATTAGCAACAAAATTGCGCGCTTTTTTATTTTATTTATTTCTTCTTTGCTTTGTAAAATGTACTATAGGTATAAACAGACAGTTTACTTCCGCATGATTTTTGCTTTAGGAATAAGTGGTTTTCTGTTACAAATGGCATTCGAATGAAAGAAACTGTAGTCCGAAAACTTGATAGAAACTCTGTAAATCGAGATTTATTCTATGAATACCTAATAATACTAATTATAGTGATGTGATGTATTGTATTACTATTGAGATTCAACGAGATTAACCTACTTGATGTCGAGTTGCGGAACCTAACTCAAAGTGGATTACCCGATTGGCACTCAATTGGATCTTGTATGGATTTGCTTTGGTCGTTCGTTTTGATTTTAAGACGTGTTATCTTATTCGTCAAGCTGCCAACAACAAGTATTAGATACACGTACACATTTACCAGTAAAATATGTATACAAGAACATCTTATTTTTCGAAATAATAATAATTACGTAAACAAATTGTTTAAAGAAGACATTAAATGAAATTCTATTCTTCTATATTTTTGTAATTATTACCACCCCATTATTAAAAATTATACCTCGATTTTGTCTATTTTAAATTAATCGCAAAAAGATTGAAAAATAATTATGATAATTGAAAACGAGTATTGTTTAGTCATCGAATCACGATCTAAATAACAAATTAATTACCAACGACATTTTAGTTGGATTGATTAAATCCTATTTTTCTTTCGCGGTTCTGCTATAGAATCACACGCATTAATACGAGTTTTGAAAATGACGGCAAATAAAAAGTGCATCCAAGTTGAATATCCCACGAGTAATTCGAGTCCACGTCCAGGGAATGCATTTTCTTTGTAAATTTTCTATACATATTCCGAAGAACAGCGCTTCAGTTATCTCTCTGATTTCGCATTGCGCCGCATGATGTAGTGAACGTTTCTTGCGGCTGGAATAAATTTCATTGCGAATCTCTCGTATTTTTGAGAGATTCACCGTCGCCAGGAACATCGTCGCCGTCAGTCCGCAGGAGTCACCGCCGGCGAAAGCAAGGGAACACATGAATATGTATACGGGCCACAGTGCAAGCCGAACGCCTCGGTTCGCCTGAGTGTTACTCCGCTTATTTATACGACTTTTAATATTTAACCCGCAGGTTTTCTCACTCCACGTGATATTTGATGCGCGCATTGACGCCTTCCACCTTCGACGTTTTTACCGCATAATCGACAAACGCCGCTATTCTATAATGTAATTCGTGTCAAAGAATAATTTGACTTTGGTTAATTCTCATTAAAACTTAAAATTTTGCGCTCAACCTTTAATGCGATTATTTATTTGCGTCATATTAGTTTGAAAATACATACATAGTAACGCGAGAGATTTAATTTTTCGTTTCTGCAGTTACAATTACGAAGAAAACTTATTTGCTCGCGATAATAGGAAATTTATTAAAATCCAACTATTATTAACAATTAATAAGTTAAAGTTATATAGAGTAATTAAATAGTGTATGTGTAATTATAATGTTAGTAAAATTTAATAATATTAAAATAACATTTGCCAGGGTATTTTTAACTGTTCATTTCGTCAGTAACCCAATCAAGATGTTTCTCTGTATAAATTTAACAAATAGTACAAAATTAGTTAACATTCTTTAATATGATTAAATAATTAAATTAAGTTAGTTTAAACGAGCATAGAGAAATTAACAAACAAGTAAAACTCAATCTTTAATTATATTACATTGGAATATATTAATTTGAAATTACGTTCAATACACAGTAAATAATCCAATATCAAGTCATGAAATTCGACTTTAATTTAACATATCAAAATATATATATTTTAGTTGTTTAAATTAAATTAAAGTTATAATTACATTTAATGGTACCATAAAATCCAAATATTGTATAATCGCGAGAACATAAATATGAAAAATATTTAACATTTCGAGTAAACTATATCAACAAATTTAATTATCTCTTCAGTGGTGAACTAAAGTAAATATGTTGCAAGTGATATACATTATGAGAGGATCCATTACAATATTTTTAGAGTAAACTGACAATTGAATAACTGCAATTTATGTAAAATTAATAATTAAATTTTAACGCAAATAATAGCATGTATTTGTAAATATCGCAACCACTTCGATAAAATATCATTCTTGATAGTATACGGCTTAAAAATTAATTATAATTGTTCGTGACAAAATTTATTAACGCAACCTACATTTATTACTTTCAATTAAAATTTCACGAACACATGATTGATATTCTTATTCTTAGATAAAAGTTAATAATTAAATTGAATAATTGCTTATTCAAGTTATCACTATTCAGTATTTATATTTCATTATAAAAAGTGGTAATATTTACATAATAAAATAAAAATTGCATAATTTTTAATACAACGAATAATATACAAAACTTAATAACTATATATAAAATACACGTTCAATTAATATATGAACACAGGAAAAAATAACGCGTTAATTTTATATAAAAATGGTTCAGTTTTGAAATAGTCAAAATATGTTGGATCTACAACAAGGTGTGTGTTGACTGTATACAGTTTTAAACATACCATGTTTATAAACACAGCGGCAATTCTTAGAATTCGACTGTTTTCATTCAAACAAATCGTTTTATAAAGTATATAATATTTTAATGTATATTTTAAAAAGTTCTGTGTTGAAAGAAAACACCGTATAGTGAACATGGTCATTTTGTGTTGGATTTATATCATTATTTTTTCCCGTGATGTTTGTAAGAAAATAATATCTTTCACTCAATTCACTAGCGACGTATGATAGTTTCAGTTTTGTGGTGTGAACATTGTGTCATCTCAATTACTAATGACAACTTTAAATTTCTTAACTTACAATATACATTGACAATAACGGTTGTTAATTAAAAAAAGAATTTAATATCTAAAAACAATTTACATTGTATACATAGATTATACACAGAATATATTACTTCTACTGCAAATACAAAAAGATACAAAATATGCGCATATGTGCTCCTGTATGAAGGAAAAGTAAGCGTACAGTCGACGCTGCAAGCCCGAGGCATTTCAAATACCGAGCCACCCACGTAAGTTCTGGTTGGTATGCTTTTGCCATGTTTCTCCGCTATAGTTATCGAGCTTTTAAGCGAGTTTTACATTCGTTTCAAGACACTCTATAAGTTTAAAGAAAGCAGTGTTTTACAAACTTTCCTCGTCCAATACTTCGATTCTAAATACTTGTATTGTTTATTTATTAATTATCGTCTGAATTTCAACTATTTATCTCGCAAAGCCAATGCCACTTATTGTAAATCATTGATCTAAGACCGTATATTACGTGCACACAAAATTAATAATATTATTGGATTGATATTCCGATGGTAATACACGGGTTAATACTGTCTAAATGTAGAATCGAACAAATTTGCTATTAAACATTAGCATGTATAATTTTATTTAATTAACATTCATAATTTTGAATTAAACTTATATATGATAATTTTTACTATTCAAATTCTCTAAGTGTAATATTTCAAAATATATATTTACTAATTAAATTGTACCCTGCCACCATTACCGTCAACTAATGTTAAATAATTATCAAACGACCTTTAGCACTGTGCTAACACTGCTTAAATTTACACAAAATATATTACCAATTTATACTATTCGTTGTTGTAAATGTATATAAATTGCAGTATTGCATAAGTATTAGCATGTATTTAAAATGGTATAATATGCAAACACATATAAACATAGAAACAGTATGACGCCATTTCTTAATCGAGGTGTTAAAAATGGTTCAAAATGACAATGAAGTATCGTCGAAAACTTTTTATAATTTATAATGTAAAATCTCAACTGTCGGAATTTTTTAACCAGTGAGAACATGATTCATAATTGCTTTGCACCTCCACGTCAAGACGACGCTGTTATCGCGTCCCGAAAATTGCACGTTTTTACTCCCGCTGGACCTTGACACGTGCTTTATCGCTCCTTCGGGGTCCAAAAACGAAAAATACGGTGCACCTGTACAAATGAACATTTTGCGTGAAGTTATGCCCTTCATAACTGCATTTTAATTATGTTTTCCGCTTCTTTTATTATCAAGTTCTTGAACTTTGTAGATAACTTCTTCACTTTGCACTCAGTTCCATTCGTTTTTACCAACTTTGCTACTTTGACATTAAAATATTTCACAGGACGAATTAAGGAAATTGGTATGGAAACGTAGCCCCAAGGATTGTGACAACAGTTTAACAATGTAAAACAGGTTATTAAAATACGGATTTCACTTTGTTTTCATTTATATGTAACAAATAAATTATATATGACTGATAAAAAAATCCATGTTTTGATCATTTCTATATTCGTGAATTATTGTAAATTACATTCATAATATTGAAACTATAATTAAAATATGTTTAAGAAACAATAGCGCATAAGTTATAAATTATGTTGCGTCAAATTACTGAGTACTTATTGTCTTTGCGATTGATATTTTATGATTCTGTATATTTCACCGTGATACTTTTTATTATTCATGTAGTCGGATATGAGCCAATAATATTATTTGTATTATTATTGAACTATGCAATACATCACCGTGTTAACAATAAAACATTCCAAAATACAAATTGCAAATAAAATGACTTCTCGTATGAATGCCAAATCGTTGGGTATTTGTTGTAAATGCGATATAACGATAAACTATTATGCAAATTTCACTAAAAAACTATAATCCGATAAACTCGCTAATACAATTAAATAAAGTTAAAATTACAATCAAGTCGTTGTAATAAAATTAACGATTCAGCAATAAGAGTTAAAGAACAAGAATATTCTATTTGTACCCAAAGCGGAATTCTGTTAAGAAAAAAATGCTGTATTTTAATTTCTTCGTGTTCCATAATACAATTGCGCTCTCGCTCTGCTTTTTCAAAAGATGAATAATTTTTGCAACTAAAAAACATAAATATTCTTCGAGGGTTTCAGACTGAAAAATAAACAATATTGGAAAAATCGATCTTATGACTCAAACGCAAAGGGAAATGGAAAATAGCACAAAACATTTTGTGTACCTTAATGAAGGGCTTTTGTGTATTCAGTATTCCGGAGAATAAACGGAATCGAAACTTGAATGCACAAGTCGCGCGCATAAGCCTCCGTTGCACGTATCCGCGCTACGTACTGGTTAGCCCGAACAGGTAAGTTTTACG
>JABFQC010002470.1:0-16060 GCA_022817085.1 Psilanteris sp. ZL-2020
AAACAAACATGAATATAATTTACTGGTTTAATGATTGACTCAATATTATAGTTAATTATTAGTACAAATTTGATGTGATGGCTAGGTATTATGTTAATAAAAGTTTCAGCTATTAATATTTAACTGTCTAAATGAATAATGATGTAATAACCACTCATGAGGAAAAATACATGTGTGTATGATTTTGATTTGAATTGATTTTTTCTGAAATTGTAATTAGCAAATATGTATGCATTGTACCATATTTTTGTTGTTTATATTTATGTATATATGAATTGCATTATGTTTGTATTTAATATTTATAAGTTAATTCATATATAAACCATCAACAGCGTAATATGGTCAAAACTACGTAAACAATGATGTTCCTATTACGTTAAAGTTCATTAGTTTAACGAAGGAAAAATGTAAAGTTTTACTTCAACAAAAAGATTTTAATATTTCCACTCGAACATTTATTTGACTTACAAAAAAATGTTTCAATGTGCTTTTCTAAAGTTATATTTTGCTATTACAAAGTTATCTTTTGATCATGAAAATGAAGTCATATGCCCAGACATTGAAACAATGACAATTTTTTTTCTTTCAGAATAAAAGATTATTATTAATTTTCTGTATTGAATCAAAGGTATATTATCATATATGTTAATAAAAAATTACCTTTCGATGAAAATGTTATGACTATACTGAATTAGTGTGTACATATGGCGCTTCGCCTATTTTAATTATAACTTTATTGCATAAAGTCTTTTGAATGCCTGAGAGATGTTTTCAAGGAATTGAAAATAATATGCTAAAAATATATTTTCATATTGAACACGCACGATTACTGTCATTTATGCACGTAACGAAAAATAACTGACGTTTTGAATATTTAGAATCAACTCGGTTGATTTTAAATGCACGAGTTTTTCATTTATTTCGGTGCCTTTCCATTTATAGACTACGAAAATCTTTTAATTTTAAATTCTCTACATTCCAATGAAAAATTCTTTATTTCTTCCCTATATAGTTGAGTCGAAAAGACTATACCTAACCACCTATCACAGCGTTGAAACTTGGTCTCTTCCTTCTCGTATTCCACTCTTGGATACTTCAAAACATCATACTTTATCTCAGTCGACTGCCTATATCATTTCACTTCAAAGTCGTATTGGTTTCGTATTCTTGACTCCTCACTTCATTAATTCCTTAC
Source organism: Psilanteris sp. ZL-2020 (assembly GCA_022817085.1). Lineage (NCBI taxonomy): Eukaryota > Metazoa > Arthropoda > Insecta > Hymenoptera > Scelionidae > Psilanteris > Psilanteris sp. ZL-2020. The sequence continues at coordinate 1,196 of JABFQC010002470.1, forward strand.
TCGACCTTTTGTACTTTTTCAAACGGCGTGCTTTTAGCACCGGCTCTTGTTCGCCACAAATTTTCTTCTCGCGCAATCCATTTATAATAAAACAATAATAATCCTTTATCCTTTATATGAAAATTCATTTTTCAGCAGCATATAAATTTGTCTATTAATTCGGTTATTAATAAGTTGCTTAATTTTCCGTTTATCTCAATTTATATAATGGTAATACTCCCATAGGATTTTAACAGTTCAACGTTATCCTTTCAGTTAGTCATATTTATTTAATATTATATTGTATTTAAAAATGCAAAAAGAAGCCAACGTTTAATAGCATTTGAATTTATGAAATATCATTCGCGCACGGCTTTTTCGGACTTATAAAAGAGATTAAAAACTCAATGAAGCGTCCGAAAGGTTGCTATAGCGTTTTAATATCACAAAAGAACGGTATCGTAATCAATTCGTCCTTATTGCTGAATTCGCTAGACAAATACCAATTCTTTGTCTACGCGTCGGTCTTTCTGTCTTCCCGGCTGTCTGTCGCTTGTCTTTTTCACTCTTTCACGCATTTTAAGCAACCGGTAGAAAGATGGGCTCTCGAGAAACGCGATTACGTAGATACACTGTTGGAGGATAAAGGAGATTTCTCGTTCACTTGGGTGTTCTTCTGCGTTGAAATAGTCCGAGCCATATCTTCGCTTTCTTGTTGCTTCGCCGGATTTCGATTATGTTCTTTTTTGCGCGTCGCGCCTTTCACTTTTACTTCATCCCATTTTTCATTTCATATTACCCATTCACCGTTTTGTTTTCTTTTCGCGCCGGCAAAAAGTTTTAATATATCCTGATAGATACATTTTTGAATGCAGTAAATCCTCGCCCCGAATCCGCGCAACCAGCTGATATCGTCGACGTGATACCTTTTTCTGATCGAATTCAATTTGACTGCGATTTCGGCACCGCCGCTTCAGTTCGTTTCGATTATGTACATATATATATATTTTTTCGCGTGCGTTTAAGACGCGCCGCGATCGGACCGCGCAAATTAATTTGCGCCAAGTATAACGACGAATGCTAATTCCCAACTTCGCGTTCGCGCAAGGATTTAACGAGTTACGACTCATTATGATTTGCCTTAAGTTATAACAATCTCGAGTTTTCAACATTTGAACTGTTTTAAACCCGACGTTAATTCGTCCTGGATTATATGTTTCGTTTCGGTCGTGAATTTACACGAGTATTTGGATAATCTGCATCGGTTTAAATATTACATCAAGCAACTTGGTCATATTTAAATTCAAACGCGGCATTTTAATTATTATTATTACCTTAATACACGCCGCGCGATTTTGATCCTGCAAAAACGTTTGCGAGCGATGTTCAATTTGAGCGAAGAAGCTGCGCGAATGAGCGCGCGCAAGATTAATATGTTACTCGCGTGGACTTACGTTTGAATTAAAGCGTAATCGTGTGATATAAAAAATGCACTTGATTGACTATATATGTGTATATATAAACTTTAACAACGAATTGTTTTGCTGCTCTAGGTAAATTTGCATTTCACCGTGACTAATGCTTTACGATGATCCTAACTATAGTTTTAGACTGCGTGGTGTCAGCTTGGGGTCCGTGGTCTTCCTGTGATAGCGAGTGTGGTCCTGGCGCCCAAACGAGGTCGAGACTAGTGCAACGAGCCCCGGAAAACGGGGGAAAGCACTGTCCGCAATTGCTTCAGCACCGAGGTTGTCAAGGAACTAAGTGTCATAGACGTAATCCAAAGTCCGCTTTGAAAGGTGATTGTCTATAAGATGTTTATCTTATTACCGCGTTAAACCACAAGTTGTTTCCCATTTATTCAAGCCCGACTATTGATTTCAAGAATCAAATTAATTCTGCACACAATTGTCACCTTGATATTTTATTCAGAATGAGTATGCTTTTACATTTATGCAATTTTCCCTATTAAGGCTGCAGTATTCATTAAATCGTGAAAATATGTCAAAGCGATTATTGTGCGCGGTATTACGATTTTGAAAGCGAGAAAAGCAGAAGAGCGTTTATAATTATTTATTTTCGCGTCTTTTTTTTTTTCTTCTTATTTTAGTTATAAAATTATACACTGAAAAAATTGACTGTTGCTTTAGCAGTCCGCACTGTACAGTCTGGACTGTAACAAATTAGAAGTCTGAAAAAAGTAATAGATCTTTGATAATAAAAATAATAAGTCTTGACTATTGCCAAATTGAAAAATAATATTAATCAGTAAAATAAAATAACATATGAAAATTAATTCATAACCTTAAAATGTCAGTTATAAGAGTGTCGACTGTACAGTCCGGAACTGTACATTTTTCCAGTGCAAGACTGTTGTCTAAACAATCTGGTCTGTTAATCCAACAGTAAAATTTGTTCAGTGTACTGTTGAGATAACGATTGCAAAATAATTGGCATAATTATAACGAGATCAAATGGAATTTTCAATTCAAAATATATGCATCGACATTTTGTAACAATGACAACTAATTTCGCACATCCGAGTTATAGTGTTAGATTGTTTATGTTTGTTTGTCACTCGATAAGAAATTTATTTATGTGCCGTGCTTGCAAAAATGCCCTGTGCTATACGATTGATTTTAAACATGAGTTTATTTCTTAAATTGAGCATGGAAAGTAACTTCCTCATTGACTTCTTTCATTAAATATAGTTGGACTAAGTTTAAAGCTTTGTTACAAATGCAATTTAACTAGAATGGAAAAGACATGCAAGCTCAGCTTTATTTTTAATATCTTTGCGTTAATGTTAACATGCAAGTCACGTTATATAAGAAACGAGTATTTCCTGCATCACTTAAATTTACATTTCTACGTCGTATTATTAGTGTTAAACGATAATTAATGGTTTTTTCGGACGGAAATTAAATACAATATGTTCACTCGTGAATGCAAGTGTATTAATTATAGCTTTCTTGTGAACGATTCTTGAAATACCATTGGTATATTTGACTCGTTATATAATATATAATAATACGTTATGTATAATAAAAGTTTCATTTAAATAAAGCGAATCCTTCAAATTTGATTCGTGTCTTAAGTTTTGTTTTACTTTCATTGAAAAAATACTTATTTGAAATTGAACCTATTTTTTAAAGTTGTTTGTTTAATCGTAATTCAATGTTGAACTAATGTAATAAAAAATATTCCGCCGTTCTTTGTTTATCGAATTTTCATGTTTAATGGTATTATAAAACGAAACGTTTTTCCTAGATTACGTAAATGGTTTCGAGTGAGGTACGAAACTTGCTGTTAATATAATAGATGAATGCCGAATCATATATAATGGATCTCGTAATTAATTAACATATCCTGATTTTGAAAGTGAACATTGTTCTAAAATAATAATTACATGTGCTCTTCGATTAATCTTTTTGACAATGTAATTGTGAATTCATGAAGTTGAAACGGGTTTTTGATACTTTGTTCAATTATTGAGCAAACTGCAGAAGTCGCTAAGCAAATATTTTGTGTTCTAAATTTTAATTACAGTCGATTCACGTTATTTTGTATTCATAATGAATTCAAAGTCACATTCTTAAGAGTGTATACTCGCTGAATAAAATATTTATGAAGTAAATTTTGACAATATAAAAGCTTATTGCGCAATTTTTAGGAATGACTATATATATAAAAAAAATAAAAAAAAGTAGGTTTTTGAAGATTTATTACACCATATAATTCCATTTGTATATATATATATATATATCTAATATCTAATAATTTATTAGAATGGAATCGCATTCCATTTGTTTTGCCTTTGCATTGTTTTATGACGGTAATATGAAATATTAACTTAAAAAGTGTCATAAAAAGTGTCATGAGAATAAAAAAGAAACTGAACTTGCAAATTAATAATAAATATATAGAACAAAGACAAAATTATCGATTTGTTTGCAGAGGTTGCCCTGCTGCTGCCAGCCGAATTGAGCGAGGTTCGACACGTTAACGACAGCAACGACATTCGAACAAATCTGCGGCTTCAATACCGAAATGATCTGGAACATGACACTTCGAAAGAGTAAGTCTTTAATATGTGGGTATTATCAAACTTGAACGATTGCTGTATATGTTAGATCGCGTTTCTGGGATTATTTGAATTAAACGCGGAAACTCATTCTTTCAAATTAAATAAAACTTCAAATAACTTTGTTTTATAAACATAACGTATAATTCGAGCTTTACTATGTTGAAAGAAACTTATTTAATATATTCATAACAATAGCTGCAGATACGTGAACAGTAAATAGAAAGCTTACGCTTAAATAATGCGTTGCTTTTAAATTAATACAATATTGGTTATTTTATATGCGATATATAAATATATATAATAATAATTTTATTTTAAATAAATTATTTACATATTACAATAACTTCAAAGCGTATGTATGTGAGTTTAAAGAGTTAATTTAAAGCATACGGGCTGTTTCAAAACTGTAACCTGTTATATGATTAAATTTGTTCGTATATAAGAAAATGAATTCATAAGCATTAAGTTTTGTATTATTTTTACATAGCAGCAGAGTCAGTATTATGTGGCTAATAAAATAATAGCTTATTTATAATGATGAGGTAAATATAAAATCTTTATACGACATAATTTTTGACAATTTTCATGCTTAATTCAATATATGGTTATTATTTATGAAATAATATTTAAGTTATATTGTTTAAATACAATACGACAGAATACGTAAAAAATTGCCTCAAATATATGAAAAATATGAAAGCATTTAAATAATTGTGAGTACATTTGTCCATGATATATTACATTGTATACATTTTTATTTTTCAGTATAAAGACAATCATAATGATAAAATACATATAAAATAGATATATACTTTAGTTATAAAAATTTATTGTTCTAAATATTACTGCGTTCTGTTTTGTAATTTTTTTAAATGATTTCTTTGATCACTACAACTATATATATATATACATGTGTGAAGCTTACGATTAAATTTCGTAATTTTCTGTTATACGAGTGCAATATATATTGTAAATATGTGTATGTCAATGGCAAACGGTATTTAAACTATATGATAGAATATGAAATTGTACTAATTTTTACAAGACAAATTGTTTTACTGTATACATACGTATTATTATAAATATACGTTAATGAGTTTTTTTGATGTAATGATACAAATAAAGTAAGTGAAAAACAAATAACATTATAAACACATTTGAATGAATATATATATATATATATATATATATTACGCATTGATCAATGATAAGTGTTCAAATCGTTTTGCAATATCAAATAAGTCATAAAATTTGAATAAGAATTCCCAAGTAATAAATAATAAAATTTTATATTTATAGACTTTATAAAATAATTGTATGTTAGTTGCAATATAATAAATCATGGCTCTATAGAATTAATGGCTAAATCGTATATATTTGATTTCTTTCTTTATGCATATTATTGGTTTTTCGTTTTATTTAAATTTACCTGACTTTTCGCGTGGCTCGATCGTATATAATTAATCTCGCGAGTGTATTCAATTATTTTCTACCAACTTTGTAGAATTATTATTAATCGCTATTTAATACTCAAAGTAACAATCTCGTGAAGTAAAGATTTCTCTCGATATCATTTTTCATTTGAACAGGTGCTTTAATAGTGTTTTTTTTTATAAAATGAAAGCATATTTTCTTATAATTTAATTTAAGAATTAAATTCTTAATTTAATATAATATTAAACAATATTTTAAATATGTATTTCTCATAATGTAATTATAAGTATTATAAAATTAAAAGAAATTACATAATTAACAATGATTTCACATTCAAAAACGATTTTCCATATTTCTATCGTACTCTATGGTTAAATATTATAATATGTTTTATAACTTTTATTTTTTATGTTTTACATTATTGAAATTTATATTTTTTAATCTAAAAACAAATATTTGTTCTTGTTTAATAATAATGTCTAAATAATAAATTAAAAAAATAGTACTAACACTTCTCAGTTCGAACAATCAATTGATAGTTTTTGCTCAACCAAAAGCTAAATATTGTATTAATATTATAGCAAAATATTAGTTAAATTAACGTACGCGTTCTTTCTGCATGTGTTTCATCCACTTAAGCTCATTTTTCATATGTTGGTTCAATAAAAGATGTTTTCCTGAAAAATATAATATTATATCCATTAATTTACATTAAATAAAATTAATATATTTAATGCATATTTAGATTTATTTCACTATCTCAAAAGTTTCTTGTTCAACAGTTCCATTAATGTATATACTCGAAGTTTCCTGTAATGATTATAATAATATCTTATATATATAGTCTGTCATGTCAAAACCATTTCTGGACAATTTGAGGAGTAGATCATTTACAATAATGGGCTAGAGAAGAGAGGACATCGTTTCCCTTAATGGACAATATCATCGGGATACTATTGTAGTGTACTTGCATCAAGTCCTGCAATTTTGCATCTTTATGCAATTTAGTCAGACTAAGTCTAAAACGCATAAACTGCATACATTATTTTACAATTACTTATAATTGGTTTAACTTAAAAGGAAATATATATAATTCAGGTCACCTTTATTTACAGCATCAGTATATTTATAGGTCCAGTGAGGATTTAATTGCATAATAAATACTTAATTGAGAATTTTCTATTATATTCATTATACCCTTTTGTAAATATGTTGAATTGAAACGAAAAGTTATTTATATATACATATTATATATATATATATGACTAACGACAGTTTCGAGGATAGCGACTTTTTGGGAACATAGTTATGGTCCTGAAAAAAGTTTTTTCGCAAAAATTTGTGCGGCCTTGGGAGACCTACGGCCCTCTCTTGGTATATGATGCAGAGAATCTAACCAAACCACAAATTCGAGGTCCTAGGAGGCCCTAGTATGATATTTAACTGGTTTATCCTCGTAACTGCTGATAGATAAATTTATAATTATACAGATATATATACTGAATACAATAATAGATTATATTGATTATATTACAATATATTTTGTGAATAAGTTATTCGCGTAAATTAATAACGAAATAATTGTTTTTGAAATTAATAATCAGTGAAATAATCACTGATATATTCTATACTTAAGTATACTCAGTATAGTACCAACGTATTAGTTTTACAATTTCGTTAACATACACATTTACAATATTGATTAATAAATGAATCATTATTTATATTTAAAAACTGTGCAATGGTATAAAGAAGCAGATAGCATTTGTAACTTATGACTTTACAACAATAAATACAGCGTTAAATTGTATATTTATTGAACGATATCAACAGATTTTATCGTTGCATAATTTGGCAACGAAGTTATCTAAATAGGTGATATTTGAAACGCTTATAAACTGTCCAGAAAAATGTATTAATCTACTATTATAAATTTTTTAAATCGCATTAAAAGTATCTCTAATTAATCAATACTTGTATTTTTAAAATATATGTACACTGAGAAATGCATGACGAATAATTACTATTTACATCATAAATAATTTGGCATAATAAGAGACGTACCATAACATTTACTGTTTTTAACAATCATATATTTTAAGATAAATCAATAATTTTCTATGTAAAAAACTTACTTTTTTCTATTAAAAACCGCAAATATTTTTGCAGTATAACCATAAAGCATTTTTTAAACGAATAAAGCATTTTTTTCTACACACAATAGCTTATTAATGAAATAATAAACTAAATATTAAGCACATTAATTTGAACAAAACAACCACTTTAAAATAGTCAAGTTCTATATATTAGTTTAATATATATATATATATATATATATATGTTTGTAAGATATCATTGAAATCACATGATCAATAAAATATGGTTTCAAAGTTTTAGCAAATTGGTTAACATAAAGAGGAAATGTAAAGAAAGTTAGATCTAATCCTCATGCTAATTAGCATAATGTATTATACAGACAACACAATATGCAGTTTGTTTTAACTGAGCCAATTTAAAGTCCTTTATAGATGTAAAACAAGTTCCTGGGCACGTACAATGAGGCTTTTATAATCATTGAAAAAAATGTGTGTAAATAGATCTAAAGAGATGATGGAACTGAATAAAAGAGTTGTCATGTTCCAAATGACTCTCTTAGTAATCGAATAAATTATTTATGACTTAAAGAAAATTTATCGTGGTAAGTAATAAAAATGAATTTTTATGGAGTTCAATCTATGAATAAACAGTTCGAACAAATTTCTCATAGTTTGCAAATATGATATGACAGAAATATAAATCTACAAACAATATTATTAGGAATGTAATATTCATTTTGTAATTATTCAAACCATTTTAATACTGTTATTAAATTAATTTTAAAAAATTAAAAAACTTACTATTTATATATTCACAGCATAAAATAATTTTCCTTCAACAACGCATTTGTTACACATAGATCACAAATATTCAGTGCACATTTTATACTATATTATTTTGAAATATTAATTTTCGTTAGAGCAAGGAAAAAGGTTGTTATTCTTATTAAATGCTTAACATTTATCACCATTTACCAGGAGTATACAAAATTAGAAATTAACGAAATATTAATAAGAAGATACATGATGTCGTTAAACAAAATTTAGTATTCCCAAGAAGGTATAGAGATTAAAAATGTTTTGCCATAAATTAATAAAGAATTTGCAAAGGATTTTCATGCTACGCATGAAAAGATCCAAGCTATATATGAAGTTAACAATAATGCTTCCGTATTGTATTGAAATTCTTGTATCGTATATATATATATATACGATATTTTTATTATAATAATAATAATATAAAACTATAGTGTCATGTTGAATGCAAGGCGATTCTTTTGATATATGAATATGATTTTCAGTATGTTATTCAATCAATAGCCAATAATTCTATCCACATAAGAAACTGCTAATGGATCATGTAAGAAACATAATGACATGATCTGACAACAAGGTAGACCTTTACTAATGAATATTCTGCTAAGCTTATTTGTTGTGAATAAATTAAATTTAATACTATTTTGAAATTACTGTACATATTGAGAAATAAACATTTATATACATTTGAAGATTCATAATATATTTTTTCAATTGTCATTTGCTTAATAAATTAATTTTACATATATCTGAATGAGATCAAGTCGGATTTAGTCATAGATAATTACTTACGTTCACTATAAATATACAAATGTTTATTTCGAGATGTATGTACCTAATAATTGACTTAGTTCATCTATGTCTTGTTCTTATCTATAATTTATTCTATAATTACAAGTGTATTGTACTTTTTATGATAGATTTCAATATTGAATATTTCTTTACTTAACATATTTACATTTGTCTATTTATGTTCATTATAAAGCAAACCCAACTATATATACTGCATATATTAGTCCCTGTTTACATATATATAATTATAGTATTGCATTTTTAGATTATATATTTTTCTTTTAATATTCTTATAAATATATACTATCGCTCTGGAATATCAATCAGCACTTAATTTAAGAAGAATAGTCTTTGTTGGACTTGGATAAATCTAATATATTTTAATTGTTTATCTATATTACTTTCACATAAAATAAACCAATTTAACGCGATATCGACCATCGTGTATGGAATATAATAAACTCTCTATATTTTGATAAATTTTATATTTTCTTTCATCTTTTAAAGATCAATATATTTGTTACAATTGCCTTAATTACCACAAATAACTTCCGTGATTTCAGTTGATTTAATTTTTTGTATCAAACATTTTATTGTGTATTGTAAAAATACATCCGTTATAATATTTATATATCCACTATTACACCTATAGGTTTTACAACGTAATTTTACCTAAGAGTTTCATATATGATTTTAAATATTTCTTTATTTAACGCATCCATATATTTTCCACTGTTTTTTTTCTTTTTTTAACACAAGTTTTTACACAACTTTCTTTTCAGCATTAAAATTTGTATACCATATCTCATTTCATTTTCATATAAATATTGCCCCAAACTTTTCTCACCTCTAATTCAACAATTTTAAAGTCTAATTCCAAATTCATTAAAAATTGTTTATATCTTTATAACTCCAAATTTTATAGCACGTAATACTCTACTTTATATAAACTATATAAACTCACACGTACAGTCAACAATTTTTTTTAAATCTTAAAAGTTAGTCTTTATGTTAATTTTAGTTTTAAAATTTCTTGTTTAAAGATCTTTATAATTTCCTCATTTATTTAATGTAAATAACTTAAGGTTAAATCTCTTTCTTTACATTATCTTCTCGAATCAATTTTTCTTTTTTCTCCTACTAAGCAGATTCAACATTATTCTGTTAAGATTAAGTTTAAACTTTCTCACTGTCAAAAATTGTCTCAATACTTATTTTATTATTGCTTATAAATGACTTTTTATTATTTACTAATAAAATCATATTGTTAATTAAATTAAAATCTAACGTTTAATCCTGTTTGCTTGTATATTATTTATTTATAATTTCTTAGTCTTTTAATATTAAATTTAAAAACAGTAAGCTGACGATAATTTTATCTTAATTCAGACTTAATAACAAAGATAGGATAGTAGACAGAAATATTTATAAACGCTAAAGTACATTACTATTTTTTATGCTGTATAAAACATGTTGACAGACTATAAATTTTATACTAAATTTTCTATCTAATGTGACTAATATTTGACTGTCACAGTATTTTTTAATATATAGATTTTTATTTTATAATCTGATACAGGTGTTATAAAAAGCCTAAGTGTGTAATTTAGTAAAATATAAATAAATAATATATAATATATAAATAAGTAACTTAAAATTTCATTTTTACAATCATTTAATTGTATATTTATTCTAGTCATTCCACTTATTCCACTTCTTGTTTTCGTATCGAATACAGAATTTGTCAAAGTGTCTGTCTTTTAAATGTGTAAAATACTATTGGAAGATTAACAAACATACATACACCTTTTCTCCTCTTTCAATTACGCGTTGAAACAGCTAGCTCAAAGGAATGCATTGTCCATTCCTCTCTAAACATGGTCTTGTATTTTGGTATTTTGGTATTTTTGGTATATTTTACATCCTCCTCTATCTTGAATAGTGCGCTTGAACAAGATCTTTCTATATGGTTGACCACAATATTTTATAAGCTTTGTTGATTAATAGTTTGGAACTTCTTATTCTTAATCCTCTGTTATATCAATTTTTCTTTATGCTCCTTTAATGATATCATATGACTTTTACCTCATTCCTCATCATTTTCTATTTCATATATATATTTATATATATATATTTCATGGAAATTCCATCTATCTCTATAAATACTTTTCTTCTTTTACGGTTTCAATTTAGTTTCTTCCAATTCTTGTTCATTCAAGTATTCAGTATAACCTATTTCCCTACCTCTTGTACTCTATTTAAAATTGAAATGACAACTTATCTTCTTTTATTTTATATTGTCCATCAGTCTTCTTCTTCTTCTATTTTAGCAATAATGTTAAAATTCTAATTAAACCTTCAGCCCTCTCAATGGATCTATTCTACATTGTATTTTTCTTTCCTCTTCAACGTTTTTCTAATTTTTTCTTCTCTTTAGATACTAATGTTTAGTAACATTTTTTTAATGTTCATAACATTTCCAGATTTGTAAATTTTCATCCATCATCTTGAGTTTCACTTTTATTTGTATATAATAAAATTAGTTTGCTAATCTTAAGCATAAATTTGGGTATACCCTAAGAAAATTAAAACAGTAATAGGGACCATATATTGTAAGTAAAAGTAAATGTCATTTTATATCCTGTACGATTTAACATAATACCCTAAGATTTTAACTAATCAGTTTCAATCAACCCATTATTTTACTATCCAAAGTGTACACTTCATTGTATCAGTGTATTTTGTTCTTTTCAAAGACTTCTTTCTCGTTTTCTCCTTGATTAAAGAAATTAGTTTATCTCAGAGCAGTAGCATACGCACTTCTACTTCCGTTTATGTTCTGTGACGAAGTCTCTGTAACCAACGCTCGCAGATTGTATCCCCACTTTTACACAATGGCCCGCATTCGAGCGTAATCGGAGTTCAAATTAAGCTGACAAGAAACGAAACTCAACAATTATCATCAAATGAAGACCAAGACAATAGTGAGGATGCAATCTAAGAGCTGGTCCTGTAACCTTAGTAGTACTATAATAAGTTGGTAACCGAACTGAATAGCGACTGGAGCCATGAGAAGGAAGTTAAATACAATTATTATCTTCCGTGTTATTTTTAGTTCAGAAACAATTTAAATTTAAATTTAATTTGGCCGTTTCTATATATTCAAATAATGGAATGATAGCTTTTATTCATCTATCCAAATTCGAGTATTCTGTTGGGTACTGCAGATTTCTTTATTTATAAAGTACAATTTTTTCTCGATTTTACATTTTCAGTTATAGACAAATGTATAATCTATCGTTAACGTACAAAACAAATTGCTGATTTTTGTTTAAATTTGTTTGTGTAAATATTTTAAATGGAACACATCTAATTTGTTACTTTTCTAAAATAACTCAATTGTAAGCTCTGCAAACATATTAACATGCAATAATTATATTCAGAAGAAAAAATATGTATATTATAACACGCATACATACAATAATAAGAATATTGAATACAAGCGTATATTGTTGGAATCAAAAGCGAAAAATGTGGACTTACGAGTCCAACAAACTATTATTCCTGATTGAGTCTTTTTAAAATAGTAGAGACAATTTTGTAGTGGAAAATAGAGAATTTTAAAAAAGATATATATCAAATTTAACCATTTTTATGTTTTATTATTATAAACATATATATATTTAAAATAACTTATTACTATAAAATCATAAAATATATCCATTTAAAGTATCATTCTAATTAATAAACAAAATTGTATAATTATTACATTGACAAAATTAATACAGAAATGAGATATTGTTAAATTAAATACATCAATGATACAAACATTGTATAAAATCACCAAGTATATTATGTAATGCAATTATTATTATTACAAACAATCAAAGTTACTGCTTATTGAACTTAAATGATTGTAACAAAATATATCTTTTACTATTAATATATAAACTTTATATATACAGAATTTACTGCATCTGTTTTAAAGTATCGAAAGTGTTCATTTTTCATATGATAGATAGAATAAGATAGTTTTTAAAAACTAATATGATTATACAAACAAAATTAAGCGCTTAACAGAATTACAAGCATTTGCAGTTTTTACACCTTAGTACACAAATATGTTTACTGCAAGCTCATTTTAAAAGACCGAGATTCAAAACTTTGTGCAAACATTGTGCACGTGACACGAGTGCATATCAAGTCGAAACGTGTAATATTTTATAAGGTCCAGTAGAGCAAGGTAATATTCAGTTATAATCAAATTTTATTTTGTCTCTATACATTTGAAATAATTATAAGCTCGTGCTCTCAATTATATGCAGAGCGAACAGACTTTCTAATATTCGTGATTGCTAAATCTACTTAATCCATCCAGAAAGATTGCACAAATAGGTCTGCAATATTGTTTTAAGAAAAATAATAAATTCAATTGACTATTCATGGATTATAAAATAAAACATTTACATTTTAATTAATTCATTTATCTGCAATCAAAATTCGTGATTTAAATGCGCAAACAATTGATTAACAGTGAACATTAATTTAATTGAAATTCAAGAAACACTGTATCTATAAAAAACACAATTAAAATATATGAACCGTTCGAAAACCGAAACGTGACTGGAGACCTAAATTTTGTCTATTAAAAATTCTGATCAGAATGAAAGTTGAATCAAGCAAAATCGATTCCCAAGATTGCCACAATCAATAACAAATAAAAAGTAATATATATGAAACACGCGAGTATAAAGCTGAAGGGGAAGGAACGGTGAATCATTCTTTTTATAGTATGCAACGTACACACAATTACCATTCGACTACGATGCAGAATTCAAAAGTGCATTAAAATTTTGATTCGATTTATGAAAAATGAGTTACATTATCAACATGAAATATTAGCATGTAGATAAGTAAAAATTTACAGTGCACGTCTTGCAGATACGTACATAAATAATTAATATTGACATAATTATTGAACAGAATATTAAGAGTAATTACAATTTTGTAAATATGATTTTATTTGGAATATAAGCATAGATGCAATATAAGAGTGAACTAATGGATCATGAGTAATTACACGCGAACCCAATTTTTGTATATTACAATATAATGTTGTGGCGTTTTACTGTGAACGCAAACAACACTCTTGGAAACCTAAGAATCATTTGCATAACACTATTAATCATGTTCTTCCGCATCAGATGGATTAAATTGATTGTTTACTCAGCCTTACTAAAAAGTAAATGATTTCCCATTTAGTAGCAAAATGTTTAATTTGTAAGAAAACTGAAATTATAGTTGAATTTATTTAATATGGAATACGTATCAAAAAACTTATTTTATAGTATTATTTTACTCTATATTGTTGACGAAATTATCAAGTGTATATACAAAAAAAGTATAATTCAAATGTAATGCTTTATACTGTAAAATAAAGAAATTACTATACACGGAGAAAAATTTCTGGTACACTGAAAGAAATTATGTATGAAATATTACAACGTATACGATGAATCCTATGACGGCAGTGTTATACAGTGATAATTACATAAAACGTTGTAATATGTGTTGAAAATGTTTCAATAAATGCAACTCACGTTGTACTTTTTAAATCTTAAATTGTACTTATTGAAACTTTTTTTGCAATTATCACAGTAT